>VZTA01025016.1:117064-136855 GCA_013398855.1 Mohoua ochrocephala | reverse complement strand
GCTTCCTCCTCTTCCCGGGGCCTCCCTCCCTCCCTCCGCCGCCTTCCCCAGCGGCGCGTCCCTGCTCCCTGCCCCGGGACTGGCGGCCTCCGACCAGGAAGTGCCCCGATGTGACACCGCCGCTATGGAAACCCTCCCCGCCCCCGCCCCTCCCACAGGGCTGACCCGCCGCGGCCGCCATCTTGGGCTCGGGACGAGGCGTCTGTGGGGGGCCGCGAGTTCTTGTGAGGAAAAAGGGAGAAAAACGCAAAACAGGTCTCGTGCCGCTGAGAGACTCCTTGGCTGTGCTGCATGAGCTGCCAAGGCCCTCAGTATCGACACTCATTCTCCCGTGTCCAGTTCTGAGCTCCTCAGTATGACACCAAAAACATCGGGATAAATCAAACTCCCAAACTTTTATTTTATAGCATTGGGGAATAGGCATTACTTTATTCCCAGCTGGGTTGTATAGCGGGTAACTCCAGCCACGTGCACTCCATTTCCAAAACTTTTCACTCACGCATTTTTACCAAAAAAATTAACATTTGTTGGTTCTAAATTGCATAATTCTCTTCATTAATTACTATTCTATTAGTTATTGGTTTCTTGCTTCTAGTGCTAATTAGTCCACATTTTTCAGCCCTTTCATCAGTTTTTCTCCAACAGAGTCTACAGTGCTCAGGCTGTAATGTCTTTGTTAGTGTCTTCTGGTNTTAGTGTCCTTAGAGGACCATACATTTTGGATCCCTGGTGTCCTTTGGATCCTTTCTTTTGTTCGTGGAAGGTTATCAGGGTTAGTTTAGCAAAACTTACAGTTTCGGTGATCTAACAATAAGTCTGTCAAAAGAAACTTAGCGACGTGCTGGCTAAAGTGGAAAATTACACTGCTTAAGACTAATAAACTACTTTTGATTAATTAAAACAATTACTTAGAAAAAATTAATTAGGAAAGTGATATAATTTCCAACAATTCCTCCCTCTGGAAGTGATTTTAATTATTTCTTTCAAGATTATTTTCTCTTAAATCATTGAGTATTTGGCAAGACTTATTGCGACCGACGGTGCGGCACTGGATGGTAATGAAGCCAAGCAACTGGGATCCGTGTCCTGGGATGCAGGTATTGGCCAGAGGATCAGGAAAAGGCCAGGAACTCTCAGCCTCTGGAGGCAACTCTTGTCAAGTGTGAGGGAAAGATACTTTTGCAAGGAAGACTTTTCAGTGCCCCGAGACAAGCGGAACACCATGGAGGAAGGTACCCAGTGCCTGAGAGAAATAGCTTTGCTGGAGAAAATCTTTTCAGGTAACGAGTGATTCCCTAATAATCCAGACAGCATCCAGTGTACACAAAACGTGTGGTCATGTGCCAAGTCATTGGGAGTGTTGGCATGGGAGGAGGGAGAAGCAGAAGTGGGCATTCTGGTTTGGCAGACTCCAGCCATATGAAGAAACTATCTCCACCCCATTACGGGCCTCCATCTCAGCCATGAAAAGACTGATGGAGGGTTTCTGGCATTTAAAAGAGGAAATTAAAGAGGGCCACCAGAAACTTTCAGAGGAGCTTAAAGAGGAACTTTTCCATGCCTTACCAGTACAGACCAGAGTCTCTGCTATTAGGAGCGAGCTCTTGCTCGAGAGAGAGAGGACACTCCATGAGGTAACCTTTGGTTTTAGCTGCATGGAGAAGACATGGGGAGCTGGGACAGAAAACCCACCTCTGCCCCAGCAGCACGGGTGTGTGAGTTGAGAGGAGGAATGACTGCCACAGGAAGCTCTTAGAGGATAAATGCCACTCCAGTTTCCTGTGGGCAAGCCCCTAGGCACAATAGAAGGGATGATGCGATGTCCAAACCTCTCCAGGCCAGGAGGGACAGGGATCACTCACGCAGCCGGCAGATCGGGTACAGCTCCCATTCCTCGATGTACGACATGTAGCCGTTGTCTAAGAACATCAGAAACCTGGAAAACAGGCAGGATTTAGCAATGGAATTGAATAGAACACAGCTTCACATCATAGAATGGGAGTGGAGAACCTCTCCTGTTCCTCCTGGAGTAGGGGACATCCCAGTCTTGGATGAGGACAGGATGATGATCCCAAACTCTCTCTGTGCTCCCTAAGGCAAGAGAGAGGCTGCCCAAATGCTTCCCAGCAGCACAGTCCCCAGACAGGCCCTTTCCCTATGCTCCAAATTCCCCCCATGCCCTAGCCAAGGGAAGTAAAGGAAAACATTTAATTGTTCCTTCTTTCTGCAAAGAAAAGTTATTTTTAGAGTCTTTGGGACAAGGCAGCAGGAGAACATCGTGACTTGAACATGAAGAGCTGGGCACAACTCCAGGGCTACACCTGCAGCCAGTTGAGAGGAGGAGAGTCCCCGGTGCCTGTGGGGAACAGAGAGCTCCGAGGGGTACCAGGAGCTCTGAGGTGGCATCCCACAAGCTGGATAAGGCACCCACTTAGTGCCACGTGCCTCTGAGTAACAACTCCAGGCCCTGGAGCTGTGCAAAAGGTGCAGAACAAGGGATCAACATTACAACCACAAGTAAATTTGCAATATGAGTAGTAAATTCATCTCATTTTCATTTATGAAACACAGATCAGATAGCACAATTTACAGTAGGTCCAGAGTGATTAAATCCTTTATCAATCTCTTCAGGAAGACCACAAGCCTTTATTTTAACAGACCAGAGTGGCTCTGCCCCTTCTTTATTCCCAAAAAAGCTGCTCCAAAACTTCAATATTTTATAAGCTTAAATGCACTCAGCTGCTATACCACCTGCTGGGTTTGCTGTTGTTTATTTTCCCCAAAATTAAAGTGGTGGGTTTCAGGTGTTGCTTCCAGCCCATCCCTTGCCCATCCCTGATCATGTCATCGACATTTCCAGGAGCTTTGCAGAGGTTTGCCTGTTCACACGTGGGAACATCAGCCCCCGTGGAGGCACAGCATTACATAGGAAGGGCTGGGTTAAAAGCAGGAGTTGGGTGGGACTTGGAGCAGGAGGGTTTGCCCTTTGCATCACTGTTTCTGGCTGCCTAAAGGACTGTTTTCCTTTCGGTTGGGATTGTTCACTTGCCCTCAGCCAGTCCCATTGTCCACAGGCTCTGTTGGTTTGTTGAGGTTCGGGTTTCACCCATTCAGGCCTCTCTTCCTGCTTTTGGCGGCTCCTGCCATGGGAATCAGACTTGAATGTGTGCAGTGCTTGCTGCCTGATGAAAGGGGCTATTTCTGTCCCCTCTGTCTGTCAAGACAGATTTTCTTAATTCTCCTTCCTTTTTTCCCAAATTTTCTGTCTCCTCTAGCATTTTCTTGCCTTTTCCCATTCACCTCCTTCTGTCTTATTCTGTTATTTCAATACTCTCTCATTTCTTTTTCTCTCTCTCTCCTTTTATATGTTGATTTATCTTTCAGTATTCTTTATCTATGAAAACTACACACAGAACAACATTTAATACACTTACACAGTACAAAAGCCCTTTTTTAAAAGGTCTTCTTAATACCAAGTAGTTTTTCAGTGAACTGAAAAATATCACAACTCCAAAAATGTATCACTTACCTGTATGTCCCATGTCATAGAACTTCCCAGATATCCTTTTCTATGTTGAGTACGCAGGCAATGCACAGCAAATGCAAAACCCCGAAAGCCCGGCTGAAGAAGGCACGTGTGTGTGGCTGTATCTAAACTGAAGCACAGGGTGGGCTTTAAAACATGAATTGGGATCTTTTCCTGAACCTGAGTTTTAGATTCTTGTTAACAGGATTTCATCCTGCTCCCACAGCAGAAGGCGAAGGGATTTGGTGAAAGAGAGGGAATAGTTAAATCATACAGCTTTCAAATCAAGGAAAGGTAGAACACATAACGGAAGAAGAAAAAGAAGAGATAAGACAGAAGATTAGGTCTTACTGGCAATGATGCTCAACAAAACAAAACATAACATCAGCTTCTTCTTTTGTGTGTCTTACTGTGATTTTCCAGGAGAGTAGCTGCAAGATACATTTTTGCAAAGTGCAGATCTGATGTAGAGTTACAGTAAGACAAGGAACCAGGAATCTCATGACAGTATTTATAGACTCAGCATTCAGAGCACAGTCACTATTAAAGTTTATTATCACTCACTTGTAACCACCAGAATGTCAAAAACAACTCAAAGTCAACAGAAATAGAATCATTTCTTAGACACCAACAAATCTAAAAGCCTCAAAGGGAATCATTTTCATGAAGTTACAAGCAAATGAAAATGGGAGCCTGTAATGAAATGTGTCAATACTCTGTTCTGTGATAGTGTATCCTGCAAAAGATGTAATTACTTGTCTAATGTAGTGCAAAAGTTAAATCTTTATGACCTTTCCCATTTGCTGCTGAAACCAGCAGAAAGAGAAGTGTGAATGACTGATGGAGCAGAAATATATTCTGTTCATTCAGGTAAAGCTCCATGTGAAAGAACAAAATATTTTTTTTCCAGCAATGTGATATTTAGAGGCTTTTCCCCGCTTTGCTTCATGTAGAATTTATGTAGCATAACATGAAGTGGGGGATGCAAGTTGGGCTTTGCATTTGAGCACGTTCTTCCCCCTCTGCCTTGAGCCATCTGTGTTCGGTCAGCCTCCTGTTCAGGGTAAAGCAGCGTGAAGGTTTCCTGCGAAGCCTTAACTGCAGGAATAGCTTGCCAGGGAAGTGGAAGTCCTTTCGCGCTTATCTTTTCCCTAACCAAGCCCATATGGCAACCGTGGAGTGAAACAAGCCAACGAGAGGGTGGCCAGGCTCTCTCAAGCTGTTTCACACCCGTAAGGAACGGAGTTCGTTTCGCAGGGAAGGGCCATTGCTGCATTTCCCAGGGTCAGGCTCCCCAAACACAGGGACACGAGGCTACTCACGTTCCTGGCCGGTGAAGAAGGTGTACTCACAGATCCTGCCGAGGCCGGTGTTTACACCAGGCACCCCGTTCCATCCTGTAGGGAAGCCGAGGTCCCTGCACACAGCCACCAGCGCTAACAAAGGCACCCCTCAGCTTTGGCAAAGAAAGCCAGCTTGAGGCTGTAAAGCAGGATGAAGCTTCCCAAACTTTCAGCAAATACCTTTGAAGTGTAAACATGCTTTATCCTTTTTATGCAAGGAAGAGCTTTCTGAAAGGTGAGGCACCAACTACCAAATAACAGGCTGTTTTCCTCAAAGTTTCCTTGCAATCCAGTAATTTTTACTATCGCATCCAGAGATATTTCTCCTTTTGTAACCTCGAGATAATAAGCAGGATTCAATCTGACCACACTTCAGATTGATCGACATCATGAAGGGTGGATTTTCTTAAACACTGGGTTGAGGGGAAAGTGAATTTGTGCAAGGACACACATACCTTGAGATATATGAGCCAATCGGCTTAAAATGTTGTTTTGTCCTGACCTGACAAGACTTGCTGTCTGGCAACGCATAATCTCTTTTAATGTACTCCCGGGAAGGTGATGGCTGTTTGAAAACCCTCCTGAATTGCAGTTTATCTCGATGGCTGACACCTGAATAGAAACTGCACAGCTCTGTGGAAGCCCCGGGACAAGCAGGTATTAATAGGAGTCTGTGTTGATGCGGGAGACAAATGGATAAGGGAAGACTCTGAATCAACTTGTTATAGGTTTTGTGCAGAAGTTTAAAAAACTGTGTGTCGAGGATTTTGAAGCGGACGCTGCCAATGGAGACACCTGTTTCACTGAATAAAGCCATGAGGCTTTGTCCTGCACATCAGGATGTTTTCGTAAGAGCGAGCTGCTCTCATTCATCTCCGTCAGAGTGATTTCAAGTTGTGCATTTAAGACTCAAGTAAGCTCCTTTGCAAACACTCTTGAGAATAGGATCAAAATGGGAAGAGATTACATGTAATCTAATTATGTTAGGTTCCATTTGAAATCCTTCAGTGTAAAAATTAAAAGAATACGACACAGCTTTGCAATATGCTGTAGTTCACATGGAAGTGACATGAACATGTGGAACTGAGGCAACATGTGAGAAAATATCATATGTTGGGTATACAGCAGCGTTTGCTTTAAATAATCTAAACCTCAGGGCTAGAATGGTTTGGTGAACTAAAAATAAATTCTAAGAACTTTACGCCCTCTGTCATTAATGTGACACTGGCCTTTGCCTTTTATTGTCTGGCCACGGCTTATATGAAAAAGCTGGTGATCAAGAGAGCTATATCAAAAAGGGAACATCAATCATGATGCTGGTCAGCAAGGTTGTGCCTGGGGCAGTGCTGGCCCTGAAGATTGGCAGCTGCTCATGGGACAGACAGTGAATCCCTGTTGCTGAGTGCTCTGTACATTTACACCATAATCACCTTCTGGTAAGGGCTGTAAGAACATTCATCGTCACTAGAGATCGTTTTGAGTAATTCTTCATTTTCACAGTCTTTCAAAATTACACAAGTGAATTAAATGAACAGCTGTAGGATAAGAAGCAGTAGTTTCACTGAAATTGCACCACCTTGTGATCCACACTGAATCAGGCCTCAAATTATGTACTGAAAGGCTGATACTCACAAGTGCTCCAAATGTGCTTGGAGGGAGGACCAAGAAACCCTGAGGTCTCGCTCCTCTCATTCACTGAGTGCTGCAGGTGCTTCGGGGGGAGGCTCAGGTGTGGTACTTCCCCTCTGTATCGCCACTAATGCTCCCAATCCATGTGTGATCAAATTTAGAGCTGGAATCTGTTTAGTTTGTCAGTTAGGTTTTGGGATGGAGGCTGTCCTTCCTAGACTTGAACTCGAGCACTACTCAACTTCATGAACTGTTCTGTGAGATTCCTCAAAACTGGGACTGTAGGAAGTTCTTCAAAATGTCTTGTCCAGTTCTATTTCCATTATTCTGAGTTATGTCAAAATTGGATTCAGAAAACAGGTTCTTTTTTCCTTTTGAATTCAATCTATGAGCCTAAGAAGTTTCTACAAAATCCCCCTAAGAAGGAGGAGGTCAGATTTCTCTTCAGATTTTCCTCTGATTTTAGAAAATGGATCAAACTGGAAAATGCAGACCTGCGTTTTGCCCTCCACCACAGGACTCATGTTCTAAGTCCATATAAGTCTACAGATCACTTGCCAAGGCTATTTCTTGCCCAATTCCAGACATTTTGGCACATCTTGATCTCATGTTTCACTCTGGGTCTGTCTGATCACAGAACAGCAGCAGGGGAATCCTTGTGTTATGGGCTCTACAACCAAAAGAAACAAATACAGTTAAAACAATGAATTAAGTTCTGTACCAGTTGCTGGCCAGATGGTATTGTGAATTGTTATAATCCATCAGCAAAACAGAGGAAGGAAGTGTTTTAAAGCAAGATTATATTATTTTCCTTAAGTTCTTATTATGAAATCTTCCTGAGGTGAACTTTCAAAACTTGAAAACCCTTCCAGAGGGAATGAATGGAACAGGGCAAACCGGAGACTTGCTGGGGAGTAGTTAAATACAAGGGAAAAGAATAGTATGCCAGTGAAATAAAAGAAGAATTCATTACCAAGCTTTCAGTTTGGGAAGACAAATGAAGAAAAATACAAGTAACAGAAAAAAAAGAAAGAAAAAAGTACATATATATGGTGTTTCTGTCCTCTTATTAATTCTAGATTGGAAAGCACCCAGGGTCTTCCCTCCCACTGGAGGGAAATAAGCCTGAAAGCTGAGAAAGCAGATAAGGCCAGCAGTGACATATTCACTGTATAGGGAGGCTGCAATATGTAGCAACTTACTGCCAGCAAAGTGCCCTGAGATCCTTAAGAAAAAATGCTGGGAAAAATGCATTTTATTCTTGCTGTCATTTAAGAAACAAAATACATTTGAAAACCATGAGAAAAAATGTGTCTTAAATGAAAATGACCCCTGACCATTAAGTTCACTCCAGTCAAATAAAACACATCCTGTTTTTGTAACTTGTTTATACACAGCAGATCCTGGTCTGTATAGACTCTTTCCAGCCAAGGATTTGACCCATGGTTGAATTTTCATTAGAAGCAGGGGAGGAGGTAATGGAAAATACACGGTGCTGCTGCTGCCTCAGTTAAGATAAAGGGTGAAATCTGAATTTGGGAAGATGCAGAAAATGGAGTAAGTCCATTGTACTGTCTCTCAACTAAAATTAGTTGGTACAAAGAGTTTAGAAATCCTCTGGCAGGGCAAACATAGCTACAGTATCAGTTAATTAAATGACACAAAATGCGTCACCTAAAATACATCCTGGACTTTCCATACACTCAAGAAAATGTGTCACATGAGCTGCATCAGCCTTGTCTTGATAAGTTTGTTCTGAAACATCTGCAGTGAGATAGAGAAGCGCAGTCATATTGTGTCCTGCATCAGTCACCCCCAGGTCTTTCCATGGGAAGAAGGAATCGTTGGTCACCCCCCCCCATACCCTTATTGTCTATAAAGAAATCTTTTTTACTTCTTGTCTAGATTTTGTGGGAGAGCTGGGAAAAGCCTGGTATGTGCAGAGGCTCCAGGCAAGCTGTAGATGAACAGGGCCACAGGTGTAATCTAACCACTGGTTTTGTAAGACTGCTCATCCAGAGTTCTGAGCTCTCTTCTACAGCCCATTTCCTGCAAGAAGTCAGCAGAAAGGATCCCTTCCTCTGGTACCCCCTTTGGGTGGGATGGATCTCACTTAGCCTTAGGTTAAGGTCCCTATGTCGACAGTGGATGGGCCTGTGTGTAAACCAGGTGTCAGGGCTCCCATTCTGGGGGCTGGAGGGCACGAGGCAGCTCCTTATACAACGCTTACAGGTGACTGGATTGATGCCACCCTAAGCCCCACTGTCCAGACTTTCATTGATTACACTGGAAAATTGCTCCGTAAGTCTTTGCTCAGATCTGATCACCAGTGAGTGAGTCTTGAGCCCTCTCAAGCTAAGGAGCCTCGGTGCCTCCTGGCCGTGCCGGAGCTTCTGCAGCTACCTCACAGGTCAGCACCTACGTGCAGACACCTAAATTTAGGTGTCTTAATCTGTGTGCTGAGTCTAACCTTTACATTAGGTAAATGAATCTGCTTCCAGACAACTTGGTAGAAACACAAGTTTGAAATCCAGATTTGAATGACTTTGATGAAGTAAATGGAGAGAAGTGTTTGGAAAATATAATCTGAAGTGCACTGAGAACTGAATATAAACCAGTACAAGAACCAAACAGGAATCTGCTCTGTCTGTGTGGTATCGAGTCTTTAAATATACACTTACCTCCTACTCAGCTGTTCAGGTGCCAGAACAGGATCTGCATTTGCAGAAAAAGATCAGGCTTATTAGTCCTTTTCAGGATTATAAGGTTGTTATCTATTTTTGAGTAGAAAAAACACACTTTGAAATTGTTCATCTATACTGATAAGAAAGTGTTTACATTAAAGATTCTTGGTATTTGTGTTGCAAATAAGAATGAAGGATTTACAGATTTTAGCGTTTTCAGGAGGTAGCATTGTGTGTCCACGTGTTAAACACTTGTTATTTATACAGAGCACAAAACATCAGACAGTCCATTTTTGCCAGAGATGGTCCATGTAACTGAATGTTTTCAATGCTTATTAAAGCATTCTCATGCAATGACAATGAGTGGCGGACAAATACCTTGCAATCAGGCAGCCCTCCAAATCTGCTCCTGTGTTCACACTGGATATTGCTGATAATTATCCTCTTCCCAATCATATTATCATAGAAAACATAACTGGAAGGGACACTGAGATAGGCTCATCCACTCCTACCTATGCATTCTCCTACCCCCAGCTGGATCATCTACACCTGAAGTTTTTAAATATGTACACTTTCTAAAAATGTATTAAAATAATATCTTGTTCTTTGTGGTTTTTGTTGCAGGATTTGACATTGCTTGATTTCCTTTTGGGGGATGGGAAATAGGTCAAAAAAACCTCCACATTTTTAGGTTTATTTGTAATCTTGGTCAGAATGCAGCTACAAATTACCTGCACATAGAAAGAAAGGAGACTGGCTTTTTTGTTCCAGCTGTCATGTTTGGACATAACTGGAAAGGGAACAGTAGAACTTGAGGATATGGAGAGGAGAATTATTCTTCATCTAAAGCCTGCCTCTTCCTTCAAAGAGTAATAAAGTCTTCTAATGATAATAACAGATGTCCAAAAGCCAGAAACTATTTCTGAGTAATACCAAGTCATGCAGGTCTAATAACAGGAACAGAACCAAATTACCCTCTTGGATGCATGTTAGTCTTTTTTTACAAATGAGTGGAAGCTGTAGGTGTGCAGCTGAGCAGGATGTAGTTCAGAGACTGCAACATTCCTCATAACTGAGCCCCTTCCCATGGTGAATCAGTGTGAAGCTATAAAAAGAAAATGGGGATTCCTCGAGACAAATTCTAATCCCTGCTCAAGCAGATGGAAGAAACTGACAGAGAGCTCAGTGTGTTACAGGAGAACTCCCTCACCTCAGGTCAGATCCTGAGATGGCCTGGAGCTAGTGAAGAAACAAGGGGGCATCAAAACATCTCATCAATGAGGCTGTGGGCAGCCAGATCTCATTTAAAACCAGCATTAGAGTTGCTCCAGTTTAGCACACCTTTAGTTCCTAAACTTGAGATCTGGGGCAATATTTTCAACATAATATTGCAAATGTCCCTCTGTGTATTCTGTGTGTTTCACTCCTTAAGTCTGCTTTAAAAAGAAGTCCAGAAAAAGGAAATTAACTACAGATGCTTTGGCTCACACCTGTACTGAGAGCAATCCCCATTTCTCAGGGAACCAGGTCTCAGATGGGGAAGAAGCAAGCCATGAGAGCAGCTGCCGAGGCAGGAGCGACAGCCACCCCCAGAGCCACTCTGCAGTGCTGGCTCAACGTTCACTCATGTTCACTGGTTGTTTGTTCCAGCCCCTGTGCTCAAAATCTCTTACATCAGCTTCATTCCACTCCTGGGACTGTTACTCCAACAATCCTCTTTTCAGTGTCTCTTGTCCTTTCTCTCTTCTTTCTGTTTTTATTCTCAAACTGACTTACATCACCAAGGTACTACATAACCTACGTGCTTGCTCTCAGATTACAACCTGCACTTTACAAACACATTCAGCTGCTTTTCTCCAGCTCTGAGCTTTTTTGGAGCAGGGATTACAGTGTCTTCTGGGGAGAGCCTTGTACTTTCTCAGCCCTAGGCACTGGTGTAATAAACATGATCTGCCTTCCTAATGTCTCTGTAATTTCACTTCTATAGATTGGTCCAGATCTAGACAACTGATTAGTGCTAATATGCACTGAAGAAAAGTACTTGGTCTTCCAGTATCAAAAAGCTGTGCAATTACGTACCTCTGTAATTTTGGGAGCATTGAGGATCCAAGGTGCTGTCTGAATTCCTTTTTGTACTTCTGTGGCTCTGAGACTGCTCAGATGATATTATCACAGAATCACAGAATGGGTTGGTTGGAAAGGACGTTAAAGATCGTCTAGTTCCAACCCAGTTTGGATGGCACTGCACATCCCAAAGCTGAAAGTAGGTCTCCATGAACTGTCATGAGTTGCCACTAGCGTCAAGGCTTGAGAATTGCTGTGCCAGGTCCAGCAAACCGGCAGATGGAAACCTGATGACAGTGAAATGCGTAAGAACCCAGCCACCAGCTTCAAACAGAACTGGGATTCAGCTGCCTTGCAAAGTCAGAAACTCTTCCATCCTCAGCAATTCAAATGAAATGTTGTGCCACTGTCAACAACCAAATCTGTATGTTCGTGGAAAACGTGAAGAACTTGAAAAACTTCACAGCCACAATTAATTCATATAATCATATTTCATTTGACTCAGATGTCCAAATACGTGCTGTTCATCTCCCCGAAGGTTTCCTGCTGGGAATAGTAGTGTCAGCTGAGGTGCCCAGGTTCCTAGAGCTGAACATGCCAAGCACAAAAGGTACTCCTGAAACAAGACGAAATTAAAAAACCCCACAGAATCATAGAATATCCTGGGTTCAAAGGGACCTATAAGGATCACTGAAGTCCAAATTTAAATAAATGTACTACTTAGGAATGGTCTTCTTTTGCCTCTTCCAGAACTACATATATAAACACTGATGAAGGAGAAATGCAGGTGGCCATGTTTAAAAATAAGTGATAAATTAAACTATATTATTTCAAAGAGACCTAACCAAACCCTTGTATTTTGCATACTGTACAGATCTAATTGAACAAATCATGTACCCAGATTTAAGTAAATTAATGTCAGAGGGATTAAGCAGGATGTAAATCGAGGAAGCATTTGATTTCCTTGCCTCTGATGAGAAGAGGGGGGGAAATCAGCATGCACGTCTCTCCTGCTGTCTTGTGGAGCCCAAGCCCAAATTTCTCATACAAGTGGAATGAAAAATTGAAAATAAAAACAAAGATCATCTAGTCAGTCAGCTGTTTAAAATAAATGAAACTCTAAAAATTCACTAATGGGATTAGTTCATTATAATGTTCATTGATAATTGGTAAGTCCGTTGCCATATTAAGAACCTTTCCAGTACTAATTAGTTCAGCTCTCAATAAAACAGATGGATAATGATGAAAATCTGTAGTTCACTGTAGTGTTGCTGTTGTGCAGGAGGCTGTTCAAAAACAACGGCATAATTTTAAATGTAGGAGTTTAACATGATCGTGAAGGTTATTTTAGCCTGGTTTCCTGTGGAAATATGATCAGACTGTCTACCTCCTGCTACATTTAACAGCAGGCTGGGGATTTCAGTGATCTCAGTGATCTTAAGTATCCACCTCTCCTAAGAACACCAATGGCCGGACAGAGACTGGAGACCCAAACTACCATCTCGAATTAGAGAAGAGCCACAGACTTCACTGGGCACTGCTGTGTTTGACCTGCCGAAAGCCTGCACTCTTCCCACCACAGCACATCTGCTCAGGGATGGTCGGGAGGACTGGGGAAGTGGGAGGGCAGGCGACACGGAGTGTTAGGGATGGAGCAAATTGGGTTCTTTCTTCAACTACAGGACTAGTAAACACTGTTTACAGCTAATTTGAATTTTGTCACGCACTGCCACAGTAACCTGAAGTTCCCCACATATGTAAATCCTCTCTCTCAGTGTGTCTGTGTGGCACAAACACAAACACCCCGTGTCTCAGCTCCCTTCCACAGCCTGTAGCTCCCGGCTGGGTGAGAGCAGGGCTGGCTCTGAGCGCCATGTATCGATTGGCACACGCGTGCCCGTGGGTTGGTCAGGAGGTCACACCAGAGAGAGCTTCGCTGAGCCTGTGCTGCCGCCTCTTCCCCAGGGAAAGCACTCATTTCCTTTTTGTTCTGCTCAGCAATAATTTTCTTGCAACTTTTAACGTCTCTTCCAATCTCCTTGACAGGTCCAGGGGACTGGCAGACATAATTTCCTGAAGCTTTTTCCTTCAAAACTAAAATAATTCTTTATTATAAAAATGCCCCTTTCAATTTGTGCCTTAGTATTTCCTAAACACAGAATAATTTTCTTTGCTCATTATGTATTACTGCTTCCTCTGCTTGGAAACAGGAACCACGAGCACTTTGACACAGAGAGTTACAGGATGTTTCTCCACCATATCAGACAGCTGTGTTGGATCAGGCCCTCGCCCCTTCCTTTGTGCCAACACACTGAGAATTTAACATGTGTGGCCTTGATAAGATGAAAGTGTGCAGTGAGAGTATCAGGGCCAGCTGGATGGTCTGAGCCCAACCTGCTGCCCGGCATTTCCTTCCATAAAGAAAATGCACACGAGCAGTTGGCAGCTTTCCTGGTCACTCCTCGTCCTGCCTCCTGGCTGCCACGTCTGACACGGCACAGGGGAGACAAGATGTAAGATAAGGTAGAATATACACCATTAAGATATGTAAGTCACCACCAACCCGGTAATGAGCAGCGCTCTGTGCCAAGCCCCTCGCAAGAAATGTTCCAAGGACAGATAAAAACCTCATCCTCCTCCTCTTCCTCCTCCTCCTCTTCCTCCTGCTCCAGTCTGGTGTGGATATGACTGGCTTCAGCTTCTGACTGAACTAATTTTTTTCCGGGACTTTGTAAACTTTTCTACCCAAGGTGGATGTTATTGTCTGTGTCATCCCTGTGCACCTCTGATGTTGGTGGTGCCAAGGAACAACTATTAGGATTCTGTCATTCTTGTGCTCATTTGTAAGATTCTGTTTTCTTATTGGATAAAAATCCAATGTAATTGGAAAATGAGCATTTTCCCTGGTTCTAATATGATGGTTGTAATGAGATGAAAAGGATTGAAAGAAAGTGAAACGAGCTAAAAATTGGGCAAGGGGCAGGAAACAGGTGAACCAGAAGAGTCCAGAAAATTCAGTGTATTTTGCTACAATAAAGTAGTAACTGGCAGAGGCAGGGAGAAACTGGGTAGATGGTGCAATTTTGTGGTGAGAACTGTCATTTGCAGAAGGGGCTTGGAGCAAAGCCAGGCCACAATAGTGGCTGTTCCCAAGTATGGACAACTTCAGGCAAACTTTTGCTGTTGGCCCTGAACAGTAGCTACAAGTTACCTCACCATTCACAGCGGTGATTTTGTCTGTAACCACAGCAGACACACGCTGACATCTGGAAGTGAATCCTAAGACACAGTTAGAGAATCATCAGGCTGAGAGGATTCTGGTACTCCCTTCTTCCAGTGAGGTCCCTGGGCTGAGGTCAGTATTTGTACCTTTCACGTGGGTGAGGGTAAAGTTCACATCCCTCGTGAGAGGCATCAGACCAGTTTGCCTTGGTTCCCTACAGTGCTGATTTGGGCTGGGACAGAGTTGGTTTTCTTCACAGTACCCTGTATGGAGCTGGTTTGGATTTCTGTTGGAATCGGTGTTGATAGATCAGGGATGTTTTTGTTAATGCTGGGCAGGGCTTACACAAGGTTAAGGCCTTTCGTGCTCCTTGCCCCACCCCACCAGTGAGGAGTCTGGGGGTGCACAAGGAGTTGGGAGGGGACACAGCCAGGACAGCTGACCCCAACTGACCCCAATCCCAGACCATACAGGGTCATGATCAGCATGTAAGTCTGGGGGAAGGAAGGGGGGGACATTTTGAGTGATGGCGTTTGTCTCTCCAAATCACTGTTCCATTTGACAGATCCCCACTGTCTGGGGATGGCTGAACACCCGACTGCCCATGGGAAGTGGGGAACGAATTCCTTGTTTGGCTTTGCCTGTGTGCACCATTTTTGCTTTACCAATTGAACTGACTTTATGTCAACCCATGAGTTTCCTCACTTTCACTCTTCTGACTCCCTCCCTGATGCTGCTGGGGGAAGTGACTGAGCGGCTGCACAGGGCTGGGTCGCCAGCTGGGGTTAAACTCCGACACTGGTGCAATGAAGGGAGAGCAGGAGGAGCCTGGAGAGACACTGGGAGCAGGCAGCTAATTGAGACACTGACCAGCCCTGTGGGGCAGAGAGTGTCTCTACTGATTGTGTAGGGAGCCTTGCAGGATTGAGTATCTAACTTGGGAACCTAAGATTAGATTCTCTGAGGGAAGGAATGAATGTCACCTTTTTTCCAAGCCTGTTACAGCCTCACATATTCTATAATTCTGGTGATTGTTCACATCTGAAGAATCTCACATACAAAAAAATCTAATGTTAACACTGGGGAAATACAAATCATTTTAAAAGCGAGGACGATGCAAGATAAAAGATGAGTGTGGGGACGATAAGAGAAAGACAGCAAATGAAGAGGAGCAGGAATGGGTTTAGTGACAGAAGGGCTTTGGTCAGTCACCTGGTTCACAAGCAGAAGGGAAAATAAACAGCACCCATTACACGGAGCAGTGCTGCCACACAGTGTCCGGGAAACAGCTCTGAGCGGTAACTGCAAAACATTGCAGCACAAGTGACACGGGGAGCTTTATGTTCAATGTCAAGAGCAAACAGGACGCTGGATTGTTTGCTGAAGGAATGCTAAATGTAAAGGCAGGAGGCAGCAGTACTGCCAGGTAAGGGCCTGATCTGGGCCTGACTGGCAGGTGATTAGCCTGGTTCACAGGCTTCTGCAAATTCTCAGTAGCAGTCATGGAGTTAAAACTGGATTCAAATCCTTTCTCTTAGCAGAATAATCAGGTTTTTTTTTTCAATTGTAACTTTCTCTTAAAGGACACGCTAAAAATTCTGATAGTCTCCTACACATTAATCCTGTAACTGATTTTTAATTACTACTTCAAGTAATTAGAGCCTCTATAAAGAGAAGGCTTTTATATATATATATATATATATGAAAATAAAAATATATATATAAAACTTACCTTTCTCTGACTTTTCAAAGAAAAAAACCCCAGGGCTAGGACTTAAAGGAGGTTTGGTAGCAAAGTCATGGGAATTCCAGGTGTGGACAGAGTAGAGAGGCTTCACGCCCTTAGAAAACCCCAGCACAATTACACATTGTCCTGAAGTTTCTTTGCTATTCCTATCTTAGTAGCAATACAGAAAACATAAATTGTCTGAGGACGCAGAAAAAATGTTACACAGACAGCACCCGTCCTGTGGTGCTGGAACTCAGCTCAGAATCCTGGCTACATGGGAACAAAAATGCAAAATCTTTTTTCATCTTTTCTTTAGTCAGTCCTGGAGGGCTCCACATCAGAGAAACCATGATGCACTAGGCTATCTCTTTGCTAGCAGAATTTACAAAGCAGGGAAATAAATGATTTTCCTTGGCCTGGGTGCAAGAACAGGACCCTGCTCTCCCTGTTATCCTGGAACTACTACACACCTGACCAGAATTAAGCAGTCTTTGAGTTCTAAAGGTGCCAAACCCCTCTGGCTCCCCGCGGGATTTGAATGCCTTCAGCGGTGTTGAAAATCAGGTCACAAGATCCTCTGGGAATGCCAACATTTGACAGGAGATAATTTGCATGAAACTCTGCTAAGGATACGTCTGCCTCGTGTTCCATAAAATAGTCCCAAGTTTCCATCATAGCATTCCAATTAATAGAAATGTCTTTATGGATATATTTACTAATTTACATACGTGTACGTGGATGTGTTTTCCATTTCGGCTGCATCCCAACAAGGTCTGCCTTTGCCCTGGGTGGACCTGCTATTTATAGCAGCAGGTGCTCCTGCAAGATGCATATCCCATCTGGACTTGCTGAAAGCCAAGGAAATAAAGACCCAAATAAACACCTGTGCTTCATAAAGGAAGGGATGCTGTATCATTATTGTCCATGCTTGCTATCTAGCAACATCACAATGGAGAGCACAGAGGGCTTTACAGTACCTAAGCACACTTGAATCTCAAAACATCTTTTCCTGCACAGTGTGATACCCTGATAGTTTCTGGAATGATCTAAGGATGAAGTTGAGTCATGTTCTTTGTCATTTCCCTTTTTATTTTTTATGAGGATCAATACAGCTAAAGGTTAGAAAAGCCCTGTCTGGTACTTGCAATCCTGGCTTCTGGCTGTCTCCAGTTGAAAGTGTGAGCTCAGCCATAACCACAATGCTACTGGCAAATGCTATAAAAAGGAAATCTGCCTGAAATCATAAAGTTTTTTCAGTACTTTCTCAGAGAAGGCAGCAGCAGGTCTGCTAAATGCATTGGGGAAGCTGCAGCCAAAAAACAATCTGTAATGGGGGTGGGTGTGAAAGGAAACATGAGGTTGTCAATCAAAGTTAAAAAGAACTGAATTTCCAGGGAACTGAAAACCCTATATAAAAAATAAGCTTTTTGGAGAAGACCACAAAAAAATTCTTTCCTTGGAGATGGACAGAAAAAGGACAAGCAGATGGAAAAAGAGAAGGAACTGGAAGAAAAATAATCAGGTTGTATTCACAAGTCTGAAAGAGGTCAGTGGTCAGAGTTTCAGAGGATTGGGAACTCCTCCCAGAACAAGCACATAAGTTGTGTTCTTGGCCTTTGCCACACCAAGCAGGGACTTTGAAAACTGCTGAGCTCTATATAAGATGATCTCATTTGCTTCTAAATTTTTCTTTTTTTTCTTCCTACAGATTCCTACCACTTATTAAAAGTAAATTTTTGAAGAACTTTTCAGTGAATTGACCATGAGGTACAAACGACCGCGAGAAAAAGAAAATGGTCAGGTGGGGAAAAAGCCCAGAGCAGAATTCTCTCTCAGGTCTGACAGTGACCCTCAACACTGAAAAATGTACATAAATGTACATAAATCCACTGTTGCTCTTACAGCAGAGCCACAAAGCCCAGGGATCTGAGGGGTCATTGTGTTAGGCAACATAAAATCAGTAAGCAGAAAGTGCATCCCCACACTAAGCTGTTACTATCTGTGTAAGTAAATATATTATTAATCACAAAATTCAAGTGATTCTTTTGTGAGGCTGACGATCACAACTAAGAAGCCTCAATTGTCACTACAGTCAAAAAATCTGCAGGGGTTCGACAGACGCTGATGAAAACTGGAGACACATCTGGCAACCTGCAAGTACTTTGCAACAAGAACAGGGAGATCAGGAAGCAGGAGCACAGATTTACGTTTACGAGGAGCATATGCTGGACATAAATCTGTTCCCTTTTAGGGTACCTGTATCTTGTGGAACAAGGCTGCTTGGTCTTTTGGCCTGTCAGCATCCCCTGGCTACGAGACTGTTCACCAGCTGCCTCATCCACATGGCTGCCCCTCTTGTAGCTTGACTTCTGGAACAGAGGTGACCAGAAGAATAAGCGATATTCAAGACGAGCTGTGAACGTACCTGTGTGTCCCTAAAATACTCTGAATTTTAAAATCACATTTGAAGTTTAAAATCACCAAATCATCTCTTAAAATCACATTTGTATTTTTTTTTTCTTCTTGAATGCATCATATGGACTACAGACTGACTCTGTAGAACCAATTAGAACGCACAAGGCCTTTCCCATGACAACTTCCAGATTATGAGCTCCCAGTAAATACATTATGATCTTATTAGTTCCCAAGTAGCCCTGCAGAACTGAATTTCATCTCATGCCAGTTACTCTGTCTCAAAGCGATGTCACTTTCTCTACATGACATCGCTGTCTGTCATGATACATCTCACTCCAGTACCACTGACAAGCTCGCTCAGCACAGTCTTAATCTCCATCCCATGGCCAGATGCAAATGTTCAGTGGAACCTGAAGAAATTATCACAAAAGTCAACATTTCCAAGTGCTTTCCAACACCCCAGCTACTCATTAATTGGTACCACTGCCCACCCGGGCCTTCTAGTGCAGGAGTCAGGTCTGAGCGGGACCGAGGGAGGCTCTGTGCGGATGGTCTGTACCAGGAATAGTGTGTCCAGCAGCACCAGGGAAATGATTCTTCCTCTGTACCGGGTACTGGTGAGGTCACATCTCAAGTGCTGTGTCCAGTTCTGGGTCTCTCAATTCAGGAAGGACACTCAGGTGCTGGAGTGTGTCCAGAGAAGGGCAACAGAGCTGGTGAAGGGTCTGGAGCACAAGACTGATGAGGAGCAGCTGAGGGAGCTGGGGGTGTTTAGCCTGGAGAAAAGGAGGCTCAGGGGTGACCTTATCACTCTCCAACTCCCTGACAGGAGGGTGCAGCCAGCTGGGTGTCGGGCTCCTCTCCCTGGCAACCAGCGACAGGACGAGAGGACACAGTCTTAAGCTGTGACAGGAGAGGTTTGGCTTGGACATTGGGAAGAATTTCTTCATAGAAAGAGTGACTGGACATTGAAACGGGCTGCCCGGGGAGGTGTTGAAGGCAAGGCTGGACGTGGCACTCAGTGCCACGGTCTGGTTGACAAGGTGGTGTTCGGTCATAGGTTAGACTCGATGATCTTGGCGGTCTTTTCCAACCTCATCGAGCCTGTGACTCTGTGCCCGGCCAGCACCGCCGGGCCGAGGTCAGGCCCGGGCCGCGGTGCCAAGCCCGGTGCCGCG
>VZTA01025016.1:92596-116906 GCA_013398855.1 Mohoua ochrocephala | reverse complement strand
CCGCCGGCGGAGCCGCTGACGGAACTGCGGCAGGCGGGGGGCGTGCGGTGAGCGGGGGCGCCGGGGGCTCCGGGACGCGGCCGCGTTCGGAGCTCGGTGACCGTAACCCCGCTGTGTTTCACGGGTTTTGCAGCACCATCGTCCTGAACAACCCGCGGCGGCGGAACGCGCTGTCGCTGCCCATGCTGCAGAGCCTGCGGCGGGACCTGCTGCACGACGTCAAGAGCCGGGAGCTCCGCGTCATCGTCATCGCGGGTACTGCGGCACCCGGCCGGGCGGGCAAGGGGCGCATACCGGGGAACGCGGAGCCGAAACCCCAACCTCGCTCGGGATTACAGGAAACGGGGCGGAAAGGGAGCTGCGTGTTTCCCTAACGCTCCCGTGGTCTCCTCGGGCCGCCTGCACCCGGCGGACCTCCCTGTCACGCTGTTCCTGTATACTCACCCCAGCTTCCCCTCTCCTGTACTTCATTCCGCATTCCTAACTCAGCATTAACGACTGACTTGGGGTTTGTTACGCTTTTGGTTTTAGCCGACATGTCTAAGCATTAACACGTTTCATAATGTCATCGTGTCAGTCGGGCTATGAGGGTGTTTACACTCGGCGAGTTGCTTCTTTCTGTAAAAACAAGCGGCAGTTTAGGGTTAGGGTTGATTGGTTTCAGACGATATGTAAAGAATACTTTAAACACAACAAAAGCCAAACAAAACAAAAGTTCTAAGAGTTACCAAAGTAAAGCATTAACATTCCCAGATAAGGGTTTTGTGCAGGAACGGCCGGAGCTGGGATGGCACTTGTTGCCTTCGTTGACAGATATAGACTGTAGTAAAAAACAGGGTTTCTGCCAGTCGGGTGCTCTGTTTCCCTGCTCTGAGCCAGGATCAGCCTCATTATTGCTGCCGATGGTTTGTCAGAACTATTTTTAAAACACTCCAGTGAAGGAGAGACCACAATATCAATACCACAGACACTTATAACCCAGAGATGTAAAACAGCCTCTCTCAGAGCCTGTGACAGTTTCCTTCCATTTACGTATTAACCTGTAGAGTTCTTAAAGATAATGAAACTTGAGCCGTGGTTAAGCCGTCTTTTTTTCTTCTGCTATTTTAAGATAACCTTCCTCTGCCTCCCTCCCGAACATCTCAGAGAAATTGGTTTATTAAGTTAGGATGATGCTGTTTCCTATACATAGGGGAAAACTTTGTGTATTAGGGCACACACACGAGAGTGGAAGTGAGCTGATTTCACAGGGGTGAGTTTAAATATACATATTCCTCATTTCAAACAGCAGTTACAAATTTTGCCAAACACTGAAGGTTCTTCTTTGGGAAGACAGTGCTCTGGGAGTTTATGAGCACGATTGTGTTTGGTTATTTTAGAAATTGCATGTTCTTGATTATTTCTAATTCCCCTGATGAATAAAGTGCAAAAGAAGAAATTTCAAGAAAAGAAAAGATTCCTCAGAGGACACTTTGGGCCTTTAACACAGACTTCGCTCCCTATTCTTCAGTGAGGTTCAAATGCAGATGTAATTAATGTCCAGATATATATTGCCAACCTCATGAGCTGACTGATGTTAATTGTGTGGTTATTTCTGGATAGATTGTGTCTCAATAATCTGATCCATAAGAAATAAATCCATTGGGAAGGTTTGGTCTGCATAGGTGTAGCTGGAAATGTCACATCCATACAAATACCTGAGAAGTACTGAAGGACTGAAAAGCATCACATTGGTTCATTCTAATGGCAGCTATTCTCATGACAAAGGAGAACTGTTGTAAAGATTGTGTACCTGTATAGAGTGTTTTGATCTTAGCAAATCCAAAGCTTAGTTCCACAGAAACCTCCTCTTTTGCTGCCCAGACCCTGGACATGCTTTTGGGAGTTCTCTAGATGACAGTTCAGCAGTGGAGAAAACACCCCAACAACCCTTCTGGTTCTCCTGTAGAAGAATAGCCTTTTTTCTTTCTTTTTCCATCGTGACCTTCAACGCCATGACAGAAAAATTGGTGCTTATTTAGCAAAAGTTAATAATTAATTTTGGGTACATGAAATAGGGACTAAGTGTATTTATCAGTCTAAGAGCAGAGCTCTCCAACCTTGCTCCAGCTGACAAGTTTGCATTGTAACGAGGAGCTGTTCTGAACATCCTTACACAAAACGGGGCTCAGAGGTGTGAAGTGCATTATTTCTATCTGAGTTAAGTGGAATGGAAGTAAAATGAGACCTTGAAAAGTGATGATGGGTGTTACTGTGCTTAAATGTTGCATTGCAGCAGTTTAAAGTTACCACAAAACCCAGAAGGCAATTTTTAGGAATTCTGTTCAAAACTCCCTCCCCAAACTCCTTTTTGAACATTAACATGTCATTGACATCCCTTTAGCTGGGACGTTGATAGGCTGCTACCCCTGGTTTCTGTATTAATTAAAAGACTGACTTTTCCTGAAATTCTTTGCAGCTGAAGGACCTGTATTTTGTTCCGGCCATGACTTAAAGGAACTGTCAAGTGAAGATGATGTGAAGCATCATTCTCAAGTATTTGAATTATGTGCAGAGGTAAGCAGTTCTTCTTGAGTGCCTCTGCCTTTGCCTGGTGTTAAGAGCAAGCACAGGTTTAAGGAGGGTTAAGCATTGGTCATCTGCTTTCTAAAGCACAGACTGTTCCTGCAGATTCCTTCAGATCCCTTGGTTTTTGCTGCCCTGCTTTTAGTGCCTGATCCTGGTGAAATTAATGTTTTCCCTGGATTTGTTTACATGTAAATAGAAGGGCTAGAATGCAAATGTGCATACCTCCAACAATGTGCACAGTCAGGGCCTGTTCCTTAGTTTAGTCAGTGTTCCTTGCAGCTGAGTATTTGGGCAATGTCTTTCCTAGGAGTTTAGGCATAACCACCTTCAAGTCACTTGTGATCAAATGTTCCTTCCCAGCATTTAGTTAAAAGCTCAGGATCAGCCTATACATCAAGTAGACAACGTGAAAGTAAGATCTGATTCACTGTTTGTCCAAGTTCTTGTTAAAGACCCAGGTCGGGGAGGTGGGGGAGTTAAAGTGAACCCTGGAGCCTTTGGAGAGAATAGTAAAATCCCCTTTGATGGTGGTGGTGCTGGAATTTGACCTCTGTGACAACAGAAAGTCCTTTGAAACCTTTTGTTCTAGTTCCTCCAGTACTAATGATCTCTAAGACATTGCCAAGCCCATATTTAAGGAATGCTGTAAAAGCCATGTGTGAAAGCTACAGCTGAAGGGCCCTTCATCACCTTTTCATCAGAAAGGAGCCAAGATCCAACAGGTTGGGGTTTTTTTGATAAATAGAGAGGAAGGTACTTTTGATGGCTTCCAAAACAGGATCGTGTCTTCCAGAATTTCATTGTCTTTTGTGCGTGCAGGTTATGACTTTAATCCAGAAACTCCCGGTGCCAGTGATTGCCAAAGTAAACGGCTTGGCTACAGCAGCCGGCTGCCAGCTCGTGGCAAGCTGTGACATCGCGGTGGCAAGTGAGAAATCTCAGTTTGCTACTCCTGGAGTAAACATTGGGCTGTTCTGCTCCACACCAGCTGTGGCCTTGGGCAGATCTCTTCCAAGAAAGGTGGGCTTCCTTCCCAGATACCCTTTGTGATTTCGCGAGAAGTAGATTCCCTTGTTGGAAGTTTTGGTTCCATGGCCTGAACTTTATTTTCCTGCGGTACAACATTCAAAATACTTTATTTCAAAAGGCATCTCCATAACTCTTTGGACTGGGAAAAATAATAAAGGGTGAACTCCGTTTAGGAAAGGCAGCTTCCTACTGATGTGATTCCAAGCAGCACGAGCTCGTCCCAGCTGCCCACCAGCTCAGCAATCCCTTTCCTTTCCAACAGACAGCTCAGGGCTTTAGCCAATGATGTTCTCCCCTGAGGAGGAAACCCCTGCAAGTTCAGGATAACAATCCCACCGAGGCATCAATTCTTGTCAGGCAATGACATTTCACTGCCAGCAGGATCTGCCTGGCTGTAGATCAAGATGCTTTAAATAGCATCTAAAACCCTCCTATACTGTCTTCCTGTTTTATGTCCTACTGATTGTGGCTGCACATCTCTCTGCACATAAAAAATAGCACAATCTGTAAAGCTTCCATAACTGAGAATAGAAATTTTAAGTTCTGATCCAATTGGAGTCATGCAGACAGACGGTCCAAGCCCAGCAGGGCTCTGCTGAGATGCAGTGACTGAACTGCCCACATCCCATTGCTGGATAAGTGCTTCAGCTTGAAGTTTCCCATCTGCAGGGACATCCTGTTAAAATAGAGCCCGTGGGGGATTTTTCCAAGTCTGCTCCTGTGTGCGGTTGTAGCTGCTTCTGAATTAGTATTTCTGGGCTGTAGGATTACCTTTTTAAAATGTGTGGGATATACTTTTCTCTGTGCCACTTTTCAAAGCAGTAAGAACATTCCCTACAGTCCCCTGGATTGATGATTTTTACCTTTTAACAAAAGAAGTGTTGCCATGGTTTGTAGCTACCAGAGCAAAGATGCTAATGAGGATAATCAGCTCTTATGATTCAGGCATTGGTCAGCTGCATCATGAGTCTTGGAAAACCATCTTTATTGATACATAACATTGAATAGTCACTGAGTATTTGGGGGATTTTTTTAGTTTCAAACCTCAAGCACCAGATGCTGAAAGCAGCAGGAGACTGAAATAATGTGGCTATAAAAAGTCCATATTTAAAACCACTCATACTAAACTTAAAACTAGGACAGGTGTTTTCAAAAACTGCACATATGCCCAGCTTAAAATACCAAGTTCAATCATTTGACATTGTAGATGATCCACCTCTCTCTTAATTCGTACAGCAATCACTAGAGATTGTAGGCTTTTGAAGAGAAACCCAGAGGTGTCGGCCTAGGACAGCTGGAATCAGCAGGCAGGCTTGAAGAGAGCAGCTTTAGACCCAGTCCTTCTCTTTGCCGAGACCTCTTAACAGGTCCTTGGCAGGTTAAAAGACCAAAAGATTTAAATCATTTGTGAAAAGAGTAACTTGTACTTGAAGGAGGAGGCTGAAATTCCGCAAACAAAGCACTAAGGCAGTTAGGTTGACTGAATACAGTATTTTTCCTTGTTCAGGTGGCACTGGAGATGCTTTTCACGGGTGAACCTCTCTCTGCCCAAGAAGCGTTAATGCACGGGCTCGTCAGCAAGGTGGTACCAGAAGACAAGCTGGAAGAGGAGACCATGAAAATCTCTCAGAAGATATGTGAAAGCAGCAAATCCGTCCTGGCCTTGGGGAAAGCCACCTTTTACAGACAGATAACCCAGGACCTTGACACTGCCTACAAAATGACTACTAAGGTCATGGTAGATAATTTGACTTTGAGAGATGGGCAGGAAGGTATCGAAGCCTTTGTTCAGAAGCGTAAGCCTGTCTGGTCACACTCTCAGGAGAAGAAATGAGTCCTGTCTCTAAACAAACCTTAGCTGTGCTTTATGATTCTTCACGCAGTTGCCTTTGGGAACCATATTTTTGTTCTTACTGAAAGTTAAATTTTTCTTCTTACGTATGTCAGACACAATAAGTTTACTCTAAGTATGTAATAAATGTTAAGAAAAATCAAAGACAATGGGTTTTCTGAGAAGTGAATTTAATCTGTGGTTTTAGAAGTAATTCTGTGCTGCAAAAATCAGTTTAAGGTGTCTCAGGTTACATAGGGAGTCACAGAGACTGAGAGCGAGCTCAGATCACCCTGTTCAGAACCTCCCCCCATAGTTCTGGATGAGACTTGCTATTTATTGTTATTAATAGAGAATTGAAGGACTTGGACACATTCCAGAGGTGATGGTAGTACATATCATAATGGATTCCAGGACTGCTTGGGTGTTACAGACAGAAGCCTGGAACACAGTTGTCCATTGCTCCTTGTATATCTTCTGTGAACTGTATGTGTCAGCAGTTTGTCCTCCACAACAAATCCTGATTTTCCACCATCAGTTCAAGCACTTGTCCCAGCTCTAGGGAGTTTTGCTGTTGACTCCAGAGAGGATGAGCACGGGTTGAGGTGAAAGGCACCCCATGGGCCTCAGCAGAGATTCTCACCTGGCAGTGTCTTGCCCCAGCTGTACTTTTCAGGCTGGTGTGTTAGTTGGGAAGTTCGTCCTTGTGCTCAAAGCTGGGCTTTTACCAGCACTGGAGCAGTTCAGCCATGGATTTATGGACTTGACAACTTCCAACAAAAGGGGTTCAGCTGCTCCCCTGGGTAATCAGTTACAACCCTCCAGGTGAATTTTTTATTAATGTCCAATCTGAGCCTTGAAGCAGCATTTTCTGGCCATTACCCTTTGTTGCAGTATTTGGCATTATTGAGAAAGTTTAGCTCCATTATCTAACTCTCTTCAGCCAGTCACAGGCTGCACGTAGACCACACTTTGATTCCTCTGTGCCAGACTGACAAGCCCTGCTTCCTCCACCCTCCCTGTAGGTCACGTTCTCTGGGTAACCAGCTTGGCACCCCTCCAGTGGACCAGTCAAAGTTCCTCCACATCCCTTTTGTAGTGGTTGTGCCAAAACTGTGCTGTATCCTAATTGCGGCCTCACCGTATCTGAGCAGAGAAGAGCGAAATAGGCCTTCCACGTGCTGGCCTACTTGGGGAGGGAGTGGTGCTCAGTGGGTGTTTGGTCTGCTCTGTGACAAGGGTGCACTGCTGGTTTGGATTCAGCCAGGCATCCCCTGTGAGCCCGTTTCCAGCAGGACTGTGCCCTGCCAGTCCACTCCTCACCTGTACTGGTATCCTGTACTGGTGATTCTTCCCAGGTGAAGAAACTTGCATTTCTCCTTAGATCGTGGTTGGTTTGGGTTGAAGCCAGGCCATTTGGGGTGTCAGCCATTGCCCCCGTTTTGCAGAATCTGCAGATTTGCTGAGGATGTGTTTTTGATGACAATAGTGGATGAAAGGAGCTGTGGTATCCACCCATGGTGATCAACGTCCCAGCAAACACATTTTTTCTCAAGTTCCACATAGCCAAATCGTATGGGCTCCATCCATCTCATCCTTAAATAGATGTCTAAGCAAGACCACGTGAATCACAGTATGGATGCACCTTTTTTCTTTGTTGACAGTAGAAGCAGCCTAAAGTGCTTGATGCAGACTCGGATGTCTTAAGTCAGATCAAAATAGTCACACCTATGGCTACTAAAACTCCAAATGTGGAGGTATCATGTATACCTATGATGCATATATATATACTTATACATATATAGCCCCACAAAGCAAGTCCCTTTTCCATCTACAGGTTCAAAAGAACAAAGTTTTCATTTCTGCTGCAAGTTTCAATTTTAAGAATGGAAACTTAAACTTTAATTCACCATTAAACTGTTTCCATAGATATGTGAAAAATGTGCATCCTTGGCACTAGTTGTTTTAAAAATATAAACTACTCTTGTCATCACCAGGAAAGATGGGTACGTGTTTTACAAACTCACATAGCTTATATAGGTTAGAAACTGTTCTGAGCAATTAAGAGATGGAAGAGTTAAATCTGGAGCCCAGTAACCTTCACCATGTCCTTTGCAATGCAGTAAGATGCTGCACTTAGACTCTGTTCCCACACGCTGCTCTAAAAGCATTAGGAAAGAGTAAATTGTTTTTAAAAATATTTATATTTAATGGCTATCTTGCAACTACTCAGCAAATCTCAACTGGCTCTTTTGTTCCAGGCTTTTAGAAATAAGTACATTATCTGATTTTTGCAGAACAGTGCCCTTTCCAGCTAACTGCAGTAATAAAATGGTTTCACTGGCCATCTAAAAGCATGAGTGACAGTTTAGATGAGCACACTCTTTCAGATATTTAGAAATTTTTCTGCAGTTGATTGCCATCTACACAAGCCAGGGTTTGGCATTCTTATTAACTCCATTCAGATCTTGAAGAGAAAAAATACTTTTGTTTTAACTCAGTTTTCACAGTATTTGTACTATTTCATGCAATAAAGTAATTATGTAATTATAGAACCATAGGATTATCCTAGGATGGTTTGGGTTAAAAGAGACCTTAAAGACCATCTAATTTCAACCCCGTGGCAGAGACACCTTCCACTAGACCAGGTTGCTCAGAGCCCCATCCAGCCTGGCCTTGAACACTTCCAGGGATGGGGCAGCCACAGTTTTTCTGGGCAACCTGTGCCAGTGCCTCACCGCCCTCAAATTAAAGAATTTCTTCCTAATCTCCAATCTAAACCTACCCTCTTTCAGTTTCAAACCACTCTGCCTTGTCCTGTCACTAGTGCTTTTGTAATTAGCAATCATCAGTTCTAAAAATGTTGGCATCCACGGGAACATTTCCCTCTTGCTTGAACCACTAGACAGAAAAGCTTCAGAAGGTTTTGTAACATTCCCGCACTGGCCCCTGAAGACTGACAAAACAACTTAATTTTTCATTTCTGACTTGCATAGGCTTTTTATTTTTACCCACATCTGCCCTTATTGTTTAATGTAATGGATTTACAGGCTATTCCTGGGAAACAGAGCGGTTCCAGAATTGTTAATTAAGTACTACAGCCAAGAAACAGCAAACCAAATGATAGATTGGGAGCCTTACCACCATGATTATCTGCTGCCTGAGGGAAGAGTTTGTCCCAAAATAGCAAGAAGCCTATCCCTTGTCACCCCCTCCATTTTTATTAAAGAATCTCTCTGCAGCGAAGTCTGCCAGGTAATTAGCCTAGTTTCAAGTCACCCTAACAGCATGTGGCTCTGGAAACTAAGCACAACTCCATCTGCATACAGCCTCTAGGATGCAGCTTATCCTTGGAAATGACCAACAGGGACACGTCTTCTATCCATTCATACAGGAACAGCTGGAATGGAAACCAGTCATGATTTCATGCAAGCAAGAAATTGCCAGTTTGAGTGGAATGAAGGGGACTGCCTCACAGTCCACGGAGGCCTTATAGAGGAATGGCTTTGAGCCTTTACCTGGAAATTTTAGGAAAGATACATAGGCAAAAGCTGGAGGATATGATGGTATCACTTGTGACGTAGCTTCAGGCTCCCCTCATGAACAGGGCAAGTGAAAAGCCAGGGAGCAGTGACAAATAACACATGGCACAAGGTTATTCCTAATTCATGGGCCAGGCAGTGACCTGCCTCACCACATCGCTTGGGGAAATGTACTGAAGGTAGAGTTAAACAGAGGACTTGGGTAATGGGCAAGGTATTTATACCCTCTGTGCTCCACAGAGCCCAAGAACAGTTTATATAAGCTTTTATATAAACTTCGTGCCGTTTCCTTGAGGCCACCCAACCCAGAATTCAGCAGCCTGGGTAAGAATTAGTTTTGGGTTGGTTCAAAGTAATCTCCTGTAGCTGTGGAGGAGAGAGCTTGAAAATACGTCCTACAGAGGCCCAAAAAGCTGGACGTAGTTAACATTAAAAATACATGACTACCTCATTGGCAGGAGTCAGCACCAGAGTTTTTACCGTCTAGCTCATGATTTCTGAGCATTTGGATGGCAGCACCGTGTCCTTCACAGAATTGCCTCTGGGTAATTCCCGTATTGTCATTCCTGGGTTGCAGATGGGGAAATTGAGGCCAAATGTGCTGTGCCTGAGGTCTCGCGGTGAGCCCGTGGCACTGTAGCAGGGGCACTCGGAATGCTGACACCTGCTCCTTGGATTTCTTCAGCGACCAAGTTTTCGGTAAAATCAGCAGAAATGCAGGATGACGGCATGCCCTGAAGTGACTGCAAAGGCTTCTGAACAGGAATTATGAGCTACTGCATCAAAGGCCTCTTGCTTGACATTTATTGGCTTTTTGATGAATGCTGGGGTAATTCTACTGTCAACAGTTTCTCATTAGGAGCCTGGCAATGTACTTTCTGACCATTATCTTTCTCAATATCACACTGGGTTGCTACAAAGAGCAGGGGTTTTATGTAAAACCCATCTATCTCTGTAGCTGCAAACTTTTCTAATAATTCTACATTTAAATAATCTCGGGGAAATGCTGGCTGCCTTATCTGAGCAATAAGGAGACTAGACAAATGGTTAAATTTCCTTGAAGACCTAAAGCTATAGGACAAATCTCATACTGCAACGAGTGGGATTCATTTGTCTTGATTCCACTGGCATTGCACCTCAATTATACTAATTCTGAATTCCACTGCTGAATAATGCATTCCCATCCTGCTTTACACTTGCAAAGGAAGGAAAAAACCATCAGAGCTGTACCTTCCTCACTCTCCACAGTATGATGTACCATCTCCTGGCTGCTTATGGCCAATATTAGGAATTCTTTTTGTCAAAACCATAGATTTTCTAAAAAGAAAATAGTAGAAATATACCCCTAATACCCACTGGGTATTTGGAAGGGGCAAAAGAGTTCATACAACTTTGATGTGCCCAACTGTAGTAATTTTCATGCTATGAGTTTTAAAACATTAATACTTATTTTCAATATTTGTATCCTGGAGTCATGATAGTGGGGACATCACAGGGCTATTGTGTATTTTATTGCTTATGGCTGTTATAGACAAAGAGATTAAAACAGAACCAGATGTTAAAATAACTAATGGAATTTGTACTAGTAAAATGGGTTTGATTTGTGACTAATGTTCATAGCTGCTTAATATGAGAGACTTTAACTTTCCCTCCTAGAGGTAGGATGGTGTTTTCAGCCTGCCAAGGCTTGTAATGCTGTGGAGTTAACTGAAAATAAACTTTCCCACCAACTCTTTAACCTCACTTTTTCATGGCAGTGCAGATTAACCTGTTGGATGGAACACAGATTTAGGTATCGATCTCATCCACCAGTTCTGCTGAGGGACCATCCCCTCCCGGGGAAGGCAGCACAGGTATGGATGGCAGAGCCCGAGTCTGCCACTCGGCTCGTTAGAGCCCTGTCAGAAGCGCTGATGTAATGGGCCGTGTCTGAGGGAGCAGCAGCAGTTCTGCTTCCTGAAGGAGTTTTTAAGGACACCTTCCCTGCAATAAGGGAATGTTGACATTCAGGCTGCCTCAGCTGCTGATGACAGAGAAGGTGTGAGGTCTTCCAAACTGGCACTCAGGTTTTATTCCAGACCTGTCCTCCTATAAACAATTACCGTGGATGAAATCATGTTTGGAAAGATGAGTGATGTTTTCCCTGTCAACTCTGCCCTGTCAGCATCAAGGATAATGTGATATATATACCTGCTTTGGTCTTCTCCACTTGCTGGCCCAAAATCATTCTTAGTGTAGACAGTGAGTGATGCTTCTGGAAAGAAACAATAAAGAATTAGTAAATCATATCTAGAACACGGGGGAAAGGAAAAAGGAAATGAACACATGAAGTCATTCTCCTAATGTGGTCTTCAGTCTAGATATGAGTATTTTGTTTCTTGTACCTGTTTAATGAAATACGCCTTTCATGCCAACAAAACTTTATCATCTGTTGTTTAAGGGTGTTAATCCTACAACAAAAATCCCTATTCTGAGGGTTAGGATACTGTATAAATATAGACATGGTGAATCATTCTGAGTTAATCTCCCTTCTCTTTCAGGACCTCACTAGTGTGCTTTTTCTTTTTTTGTTTGTTGGTTTGGTTTTGAGACCTCAGTGTGAAGTCAGAACTCTTATTCTGTTTTTTTCTCTCCCTCATTGGGGGTTAATTTTGATTTAATGAATGCTGAGATTCTTACATGACTGAAGTACTCATTCTTACGTGGGTCCACAAACCTGAGACATAACAGATGAAAGAGCAGGGTAATGAAAGAATTTAGCTCTCTGAAAGAAGGCCCTGCAGGAGAAACACTGAGGTGCTCTCCAGAGCACCCACACAGAGGACTGGAAAACTGACCTAATTTACCCCTTTTTCATTGGGAACATGCAAGGATGATCAGCCTCTTATTCATTAGCCTGAGATTATTATTAATTATCAATACTATTACTTATTTTTATAGTTGCTATAATTCATGCTATAAACTATTTAATAAAATGACAGCACTGAAGTTCAGGAATTTAGATTTTGATACCTCGTCCCCACAAATGGGCTTGGAAACTGGTCTGAATCACTGAAATCAGAAGCCTTTGCTGCTTGAAATGGGGAATAGCATTTGTCTGGCAGCAAGAGAAGATTTTATCCTTTTACAGAGCTCATGAAAAAACACTCAGTCCCTACCATGTACTCATCACAGTAAAATGGAAGTTGTCAAAGATAAAAGTCCTTTTTCTTTGCTATCTGTGGATGTTCCTGTAAGCTTTTACTCTTTTTCCACATGAGAATTTATTCAGAGCAAGCAGCTCAAGAATATTTCCATTGACAGCCTGAAATCTTTATGAGGTACTGGACGGTTGAAATGTAACACCAATTTATTCAGCACTCATAACAAACCCAAACAGTGAACTTACCACAGGAAAAGTCAGTAAAGAGCTCAGTAGCAGTTCATAGGCTAAAAAAAACCCTGTTAAAATGTCCTAGACCTTTCTGTCCCATTCACTATAATATCTAAATATATTTCTATAAGTAATTTTTTAGATAATTCTGAAACATAAATAAAAGGATAAAAGATTTTAAAGCCCTGGACAAAGGAAAAAAAAAAAACCACCAACAACAAAACAGACAAGACAAAACCAAAACAAATAAAAAACTGATTCACTTCCTGGTTTTCTAACAAAACTCCACTATGACCTTGGGCAAACTGACAGAGGCAGGAATGTGACTGTCCAGTCCAACCTTCTGTTTATCACAGGTCATTGCTTCTGCCTGCTTTACCCCCAAACAACATTTGAATTGCAGCTTTGGTTGAGCTAAGGAGTTATCTAACCTCGTGATGACAAAAAAGTTTAAAAGAAAAAAAAAAAGAAGATGCTAACCCTGTGATCCATTCTCCTTGCAGTCAGGACTCGTGGTTTCTTTTGCTTTGAATTAATCTGAATTCCAGGCAGGGTACCAGAGCTGCATTTCGTGGGCTCAGCTAAACCTTTCAGTATCTCAGTGACTTACAGGTAAGATGGGGCTGATCATTGGGTTTTTTCACTATGTTTTATTTGAGTTGTCCCTGCACACCACAAGCTGTACAGGGGAAATTTGGCTCTCACTCCCTGCACACTCCATGCCTCGCACAGCAGCTTACACTGAACTTGGCTTTGATGCGGGATGATTGATATGTGATTGATTGATTGATTGATTGACTGACTGATGTGTAGCACCTAAGTTACGACAGTGAGGAAAGACAAAAACATCCAGCAATAAACCCCAAAAATCTCTGTCTGAGGGAGGATCCTTCAGTTTTCTGCAGATGCCCAGAGCTCCCTGTTTCCGTAGAAGAGAGAACGCTCCCTCTGCAGCGGGGCCCCGTGCACCGAGCTGTCTGTCGGCAGAGGGCAGCGGCAGCTCACAGCTTGAAGCGGCGCCCGGGACCTGCGCCAGGCCGGTGCTGCCAGCCTTGTTTTTCTACTGGACCGCTCCCAGGGAATGAGCCCCTGATTTATTCCGAACGGCACGTGTGAGGAAGGACCCCCGGGAGCCCCGAAAGTCAGGGGTCTAAGCTTTCTTCTCCCACTTTCCCTGCCTTTGCATCCTCACTGATTACAGTGGAGGACCAGTTGCAATCTGATTCAAGACGGACAGCTTGGTACCAAATTCCAGGGAGATCTTTGGAAGCAAGAGGAGACCCTGCTCTGCTTTAAGGAATACACCTGTGAGAAATACAGCTGTGTCTGGGGAGCTGGACCATTCAGCTGAGCACAGTTTGGGAAAGCCTGGCTGTTCTGGTTTTCCTGGAGAGTCTTAATTTTAGATCCAAATGGGTCTGTGTAGATTGGTAAGGGGTTCTGGAGGGAACGTGTGATTCAGAAAGGCCTTCCAAGGAGGCTGTGTCAGCAAGCCAGGTGGAAGAGGTGAGTGAAGTGTGACAATCATACCTTCATGCCTCAGGTTTTCAGGAACAGGATCCAGAGGATGAGCCTCCCAGCCAGAGTTCAGCCAGCCAGAATGTCAGTGCTGCCTCCTCCACCTGCCTTAACAGATGAACTAAGTGGCACCATCTCTTCTCACCATGACTCAGTTTCCCCAGCTGGAAAGGAAGTGCTAAAGTTCTAAAGTGACACACTAAAAGCAGTGAATGATTAGAATTAATCTCACAGCTTGGTGATGAACTAATGTGCTTGTCACTGCTGGCCCAGAGTCTGCTAGGCACAGAAAAAACTGCTGAAGGTGTTAGTCCAGATGGACTGTAAATCCCAAGGCACAGCAGGAGCTGTTGAAAAATAAAAATATTCTCTCGAGTCCTCTCCCAGCAGGAACAATATTCCAATTGTAATGCAGATATCCTACCGAGTCATTCCATCCCTTAGGCCAGGTGAGCACTCTGCAAGAGTCTGTGAAGGTAATCGCTACACTGTTGTAAATATGAACGAATACAAATCCCAGGTGTCTCTAGCTGAGCCTCAGTTTTACTCCTGGCTTCATGAAAAGTAAGAGAGCATGACCACCTATCAGGATACTTTTAGTAACTGGAATTTCAGAGAACACTGGTTATCAGCTGATTCTCCCCAAATCCCCATACTGTAGAAGAAGGATGGGGAGCACATGCACTGCTCAAAGCCACCACAGTGAGGGAAATCTACAACTTCCAACACCAAAAGAGCCAGTACAGTGGGCTGTGCAGGAGCAGCAGAGGAATTCAAACAAACAACATTGAACGACCAGCTCTGGAATGCAGTGAACCCAGCCGGGTCAACAAGAACACCGATAAGGTGGCAAGTGGGGTCCAGCCCGGGCCAAACCTGCAGGAGCCCATGGCAATGGGGTACAGGTTATGCCAGCTTTGTGCCCAGCAGCTTCTGGACAACTCTCACCAGTGGACTGGGTGGAAGATGTAATTTAACTGCTTTGCCAGTTTTCACTACAAAGGCTCCACTCAGACCAGTCAGTCATGATTCAACACCTTTTCCACCAGACAGCCCCAGCCCTGCTGTGCAGGTGTGCTCCCACAGAGCCGGGACAGAGGTGACCTGTGCTCTTGGCTTTGTTTTCCTCTCTGCCACTTTTGAGCTTTCCCTGACTGGGAGAAGCTGGTTCAGGCAGGAGCCATTTCAAACTATGGCCATCTGTAGCCACAGGTATTGAGCCACCACCAGTAACATCCCTAAAAGCAAACAACGGAAACTTTGGAACAAAAAGCAAATGTTACCTCAGAGCGATAAGCAGCAATAACAACAGACTTGGGAAGACAGTATTTTAAGCCAAAAATGTGCTAAATAAATACTTTTGCAGCCTCTTTTGAATATTTCCTTCAAAGAAGTTAAAGTATTTGTTTTAGGAAAGAAGTACAAAACATCAGTTTTAAGCGAAGTTATTTTTTTCTTCTTAATTACAAAGAAATTTTAAAAGGTTTAAATGAAAGTTTATGCAATCATTTCCATATAAATAAAAAATAAAACAAAACAAAACACTCTTTCATGTGGACAGAGAGTTCCTGTTAAGGCGGTGGTTGGTGGCATGGAGGATACAAAAATAGCTGGTAATGTAAGTGTATATGGGATGCCATTAAGAAATCAAGTGCTAATGAGACTGCTTGGGACTGAATCACGACTGCCTGTGGCTATTCCATGACAGCTCTTCCAGGAGGTGTCTCCAGCAGCCATGAGTCAGATCCCTGCCTCTGCAGGAAACTCCCTACGGAGAAGCTGCCAGGTATGTCCTTAAAGGCAAAGGAGCCAGGGTCTTCCCAGGCTTTAGCGCTTCCAACTGCAGGAACAGGTCACAGAGGCAGCTTGGAGTGAGCGCGGATAACAGCAGCCTGAGAAGTCCCTGTGCACTGGCATGAGCAGGAACCAGCAGCACTGTAAAGGTACAACAGATGGCCGTGTACCTGGTGTGTTCCTGTTGGTCCTTGAATTGATGTTGGCTCTGACACCCTTGTGATCTTGAACGCAGGCCTAGAGGACAGACTCTTCACTGCCTGAATTTAAAATCTTGCCCTCGGTTACCCTAGGCAAAGTTAATGACTATAATTTATTAAAAGGTCTATAATGACTTGTTAAATGATGTTGAAAATGGTAGTTGCATGCAAACAAGTTACAAAATGTCCTGACAAACAAGACATTTGCACTGTACTTGCTTTTAAATGGAACACAGCAGTTAAAAGTCATCCATTTGTCACTTTCAGGGGGCCAAGAACAATGTATTAACTATATACATTTGCATCTACCATACACATCCAGGTGCCCAATACTGTTCTGTTTGTTGGTACCTCAGAGGCAACTGTGTGATGGTTTCCTTCCCATGATCTGCGTTCCACAGACTTCACAAGAACAGCACCTACATCGGAGTCTGCATGGTAAGCACCAAGGGAACCCGCTGTCAACAACCTCTCTCATGGCCGTGTCCCTCCAGCAATGTGCTCTCAGTGAAGCAGCACCTTTCCTTGTGAGAACCAGGAAAGTATCCACAGGCAGTGGATCCCAAGAGGCAGGGCTGGCGAGAGAGGAAGGGATTAACGCACAGGTGACCTCACCTCTTCTGTCTGTACTGATGTTAGTCATAAAACACTTTCATAGCTATTAGAGAAAAACTTGGTATTACAGACTGGCAATGTTTCTTTAGTATTTAGCATTTGCAAGGGACCCTTCATGGCTGGAACTCAAAAAAGCCTCCAACGTTCAAATTATTTTCTCCTGTTCCAAGGGTCATTCTCTCCCGCTACCCTGTTGCAAATCTCCTGATATCCTGCGTCTGAAGCTCAGGTCGCCAGCCAAAAATTATATCCAAGCCCAGAGCTAATTGTCTAAGCTCCTTCTATAGTTATAAAGAGGAAGAAAAGCTTCAAAAGATCAAAACCCCTGAAATGCTGGGGGGTACAGAGCTGCCTACCCGCAGCTGGTCGGGAACGGATGTCTCAGAGCCCTTGACCTTCATCAGGGAACTACTCAGGAGCTGGAGCCTGACACATTGTCCTGAGCATAGGAATATTTTCAAGAGTAGAACAGGGAGACTGTTGAAATCCACAGAAGTTTTTAGAATAGGGGTTTTTTCATGTTATTTGCACTTATATGTAGTGACTTTGCACTTACTTAAGGGCCTGAATATTGCTCTTATCTTGATATAAAGCTTATTTGGATACTTCTTTTTTTCCTAAGTTGGGAAGGCCTCTCCCATTCCGGTTTGAGAGGTGCACATGGCAGCAGTGTCCTGACCTCAGAACAGACCTGTTAGTGCAAGATCTGGTACTGGTTGTCCCACTGCTTCTTCCATCTGTTTTTGCACAGCCTCAAGGAGGAAAAGGAAAAAAAAAAAAAGCAGTAACAAATGTGCTTTCATTCCTCACTTTCAAGGGTGAGACTTCCTTTTTATGGAGAGATCTCTCAAATTATTTACTGTTGGAGCCTGATATTTTTAATGGTCCCTTCTTCCACCAAAAGAACAAGTTATTCTGTAAAAAAGCCAGTTCTTTGCCTCTGCCAGCTGCATGCAAGTACAAAATTACAAAGCACTCACTTAGATGAAGTGAATACTTCATTAAACAATTAAGCAATAAGGCAGAACAAAGGCTGTGGTTTCCAGGCCTTGTTCTGTAATTGTATCCTGGAGCATTAGGAGAACCAGTGCTCAAACACAGGGTTGCAATTTAGGTTAGGATTATCCTCTAATAGCCTTGTCCTGTGGGATTAGGGGATTGCCACTATGGGGAATTATTTTATCCATCAATGGCAATGTAAAATAAGCGATTTGTCCCTGAAGATCTGGAGGTGAGGATTTCCATCCCTCTTTCCTCCTTTCATCTTCTCGTTGTAACGCCTTGAGTAGAAGCTTTTATCTGCCTTCGCTTTCTGAACCATGAAGGGTATCCCCCAGTCCAGTTTTTGTGGAGGTACAGTCACAGAACCCAAGTAAATATCCCTGAGTGTCCCCAAACACACTGTGGACACTCTGAGCTTGAGGGACACTGAGGATGGAAAATGTGTGAGCCGCTCTGTTGGACAAGGTTAAGTTTGTGCTGAAGTTTTCTGTTCGCCTCATACAGCACGTGCAGCCACTGGACTTCCATGAAAATCTGAGAGGCTCCTGAAGAGATAAGGCAGAAGCGGGTTTCGATGGCTGATAAGCAGAGACTGTTTGGATTGCAGATGAAATTTAAATGTCTAAAGTCCATCTACATTCTGCTACAGAAGTCTAAACCCCTTTCCTGATCTAGTAAAGGCCTGATTCAGCTCCTAATGAAATTATTGGGATTTGTTCCACTGACTTGAAGTTGACCCTGGCCAGAGCCCACAGCCCCACCAGAATCCCTTTCCAGAATATCCTGGATGACAGCGGCAAGTCCTTCCCTCAAACACGATCTATGGGGAATCCCTCCATCCTGCTCTTCTCCTCCATAAACCATTCGGTCCTGCTGAAACAGAAAATACAGCTGAAATGCAAAATACAGCTTGCTGTATCACAGGACACCCTGTCCTTGGGAACTGGAATTAAGATCATCCAGGCACATATCATGGGCCAATGGAATACCATTAGAAGAATTAACTTTCAGTTCTAAGAGAAATCAAACCAGAAATTTTAAAAAAAAAAAAAAAACCAAAACAGAAAAACAAAGGGTAAATAAAAGAAAACGAAAAAAGCACAAACCACAAAACCCCACAGCAATTTAAAAAGACAGGTTTATCTCCAAGTATATGTATTTGATGCTCTCTTGGAATAAATAATTTTCTATATTTCTTTGATTCTAGTTGCACTTCTCCCCTTTGGAAATGATAGGATTAATATTTAATTCAATTCAGTGACATATGTCTCCATTCCCCACAGGAAAATAAGTTGCATTTATTTCAAGCTCACTGACACTGGAAAATAACCAGTTGTTTATACTCGTTGGGATGTATGGGAGAACGAACTTATCATTAAATGTCAGAAAACATATGTTTTAAATAGCAGGAGCCAAGGAACAGCTATTAAAATCAGGCCACTTTTAACCAGATACTGCAACACCAGTAGAAAGCTGTCCGACCCCCCTCTAAACAAAACACAGGAAAAGGGAAGTATTTGCTCTCAGAGTAGGATCTGCTGAAGGAAAAGATGAAAGATTAGATCTAATAGAGGATTTAGGAGCCGAAACTAGAATTTAAATGAAAGTGAGGTACTAAGTGCCAAAAATACACCCCAGCTTCCCTTTCTCTCCCCCCAGGTGAACTGCAGACGAAGCCTGAAGGCAGCACAACTCATTAGGGAACTTCTTCTTCCTCTGCAGCCTTCTCCTCGTACCTGCAAATCTTGTCTCACCAGTGAGGTACACTAACGCCAGAAGTAAGGAGAGGAGAGGAATTAGGTCTGACTTCCTACACAACTCTCCAGTATGCCTATGAGATCAGGCAAGGAAGAGGGACATGGCTTCGTGGAGAGAGAAGGCAGTATGAAACCACAAAGGCAATAGAGAGTGATCTGGGGAACGAGGGTAGGTCCCGAGGCATGGGTGGGGTGGGGACGATGGCAGGGGAGGCAGAAGGGATTGGGGACAGTGAGCTGGCCTCTGCAGTGCAGGGAGGAGATAAGGTACTGAAGAGGGAAGGGGCAGCTGGGAATCTGGGTATCCAGAGGGCAGAAGGAAGACTGTGAAGGTTGGCTGGAGAGATGTTAATAACCACAGCTCGTGATGCCTCCAGCTCTGCTTCTCTACAGGGAAAGAACAGCACTGCCCACAGCAGGCTCGGGGCCATTTCTCAATTAGTTCATAACATAACCTGGAAATTAGATATTCTTCTGGCTTAATCACAAACGGGGCTAAACGCTAAAGGCATTCCTAAAGAGTACCAAATAAATACCGACTGTCTCTGCTCTCCACAGATCCTATCTCGACTATTTTTCACAGCAAGTGATGGTATCTCAAGTGCTTGTCTACAAGTGCCCATCTAGAAGACTCCACTGTCTCTGAACCGCCAGACCTTTCCAACTCAACACACACGTACCCTGATCACCCAGGGGAGGGATGGAAGTTGCTCTCTGCAGCTCAGAGATATTCCTGTCCCTACAGCAGTGGATCTGTTCTCAGATCTGTCTCCCTCAACGTAAAGGTTTTGTCCCACAGCAGTCCAAACCAAATGCAAAAACGTCTGGGTGAAAAAAAAGATACGAGCACCTCCCAAAACGATCACTGAATCATATAACAGCCCAGGCTGGAAGTGACCTCAAAGCATCATCAAGTCCAGTCTTTCCTGGAGAAGGGAGCCTTGATGAGATTATCTAGCACCCTGTCCAGTCACATCTTGAAAACCTCCAGCTCTGCCTGGTTCCTTGGGGAGTTTGTACCAGCGAGCAACTGTTCTCACCATAAAAAATGGTTTTTATATAAAGATGAAACCTCTCCTTGAGCAATTTGTACTCATTGCCACTTGTCTTCTCCATGTGGCTCCTTGAGAAGAGGGAGCCTCCACTCCCCTTGTAGTAACCCTTTAAGTGCTGGAATACTCTGATAAGGTCCCCCCAAAGTCTTCCCCAGGGAGAAAAGACCTAACTCGTTCTGTCTTTCTTCTCAGGGCAGACTCTCCAGCCTTTTGATCATCTTGGTGGCCTTTCTTTGGACCCTCTCCAGTCTGACTGTGCCTTGAATTGCATAGATCAGGACCAAACAGAGTACTCCAGGTGTGGCCTGGCCTCTAATGGGTTCTTGGGTTACGTTATCCCAGGTGCAAGACCTTGCCTCTTGTCTTGTTAAATAAACCTCATACAGTTCTTGCTGGTCCATTCTTCAAGCCCATCCAGGTGTCTCTGTAAGATCGCTGTCACTTCTCAAATGTCCACCTCACCACTCAGTTTAGTGTCCTCAGCAAACTGAGGGAGCTTTCAGTCTTGCCTTGTTTGTTTTAAGCTGTTTCACTACGCAAACCTGCCTGACCACAAAACAAAAGCCAGAGTTGGCAGGAGGGAGGCAGCAGTGACATCTGGGCTGGGATATGTGACTGCTACTGAGTCACAGGCAAAGCCCCAAGTTTTGGTTACTGTAAGTTTATCTCATTGCTTGGAAATGCATTGTCCCAGCTGGGCGCTGAAAAGCAAGGAGGGCTGTGACACGGAAGCCTTCCTTTGGCTCTGTCTGGAAGTGCCCTGCCAAAAAAAGGAAGTGGTCAATCACGAGGAAAAGTTGTATGAATCAGTCCTGGAACACATTTCGTGTGGGATTACGGATTGTAAACAATCATAGTGACCTGCTGTTGGTACAGTACTTTGTGCAACAAGCCATGCTCTTGTCTGGAGGTTTCCTATGGCCACTCTTATGCAAATAACAAGTCATGATAATACCATGTTTATCACAACACTAAGTCAACCATAATGACTGTAAATGTAACCTGACCTTCACTTTGGCTAAACCCTGTTTCTTTCATGGTTATCTCATATCTCAGTGCATATTTATTTCCCTACTTTGTCTATCTGCTGCCCCTTCTTTTACTTTACATACACTGCCTCGCACAAGGGGCTCTGAACTTTAACTGTGGAGCTTTCTAAGCCTACTGAAATTCAAGTAAATTACAGATAGCTTCCCATCAGTCTATGTTTTCTTTCTGACTGCTCAGTTCTACCAGTTCTTATCAAATCCAGGCCACATACAGAGAAAAAAAAAAGACAGACCCAAAATGAAAACTATTTGTTAAAAATGTCCAGAACAGGTGAATAAGATCCTCTTTGATCGCAGTTGCTTAGTTCAGTGTGTCTACTCTCACCTGTTTGCAGTAGCAAAGACAATGAGCACATTCTGTGAGAAGAAACATGAATTTTGGCCTGTAACACAAGGCAAAGGAGTCAGATTGGCAAGAGGAGTTTTATAAACACGGGCTTGTTCTCGTGGCTCTGTTTTGGGCAGCATTACCAGTGTACTGACACTGACAGCTGGATGTGTCACCCTCCACTGATGCTGGAGCATGACAGAAGAAATTAGAAACGCACATAAAATACTGTTTTGCTACATTAAGTAGCAACCAGAAATGTCAGTATCACATGTTAATTAATGATTAATGCTGAAGGAAGGAGATGCATACCTCACATATTTTTAAACTGGTATAACAAGTTTTCACTGAGCAGAGGAGGGAAGTTCTCTATAATACACAGTAATGGGCTGTGTACTTGGAACTGTGCTCCATAAATTTCCCCACCTTCAGGACAGAATGTGTCAACACACAGTTGGTCTCCTAGAATAAACTCGGTGCCAGGAGTAGCAATCAGTAATGTTGAAGAACGAGGAAAAAGGGAAAAAAACATATAAATGATGATCAAAAGGACAAAAAAACTCTTTTGGACACACCTGGGGTAGAAAAACGTCGACAGGGCACATTTTTAATGTGAGACTACGTCTGATGTTACAAGGTGATGGGAGTAAGTCAAGAAATAAAGAAAATAACAGTGTGGAGCTGATAAAGCCCTGGAACTGTAAAATCTTCCTCAGTGTGATGTCCTACTTAGTAAGGAGAACTTTAGCTCAGGCAGGTTGAATTAGCATATAATGCATTTTAGAAATAATACACTGAAGTTATCTAACATTCCACCTTGATAAATCTCAACGCACCCTCCATCTGTGGATTGATGTTCCCACACTGGAAATCAGTAAAGAACACGTTTGCCTTTAAGTATATTCTTGAATTAAATGTCCCCAGAACAGAGATGCTCTCCTTAGCTGGGGTGTCCATGCTATATGCAGTAGACACCACTCCCACTTTGCTCCTTGATGAAATAAGGAACTTTCCTCTCCTGTGCTGTTGTGTAACAGTTGTTACACAGGACAGGCTTATGATCCCGTACCAAGTTGTTGCCAGAGCCAAGAATAAAAGAGAAAGGTGGGATTCATTTAGCCTAACATCAGCAAGCTCTAAACTGGGCCCCCAGTCAAGAGAGACACATAGGACTCTGGTCAGGCTTCACCACTACAACCACTAGAGACAGGTTTCCTCACAATGGGATTTGTCCAACCTGTCCTAAGCTGGTGGAAACTCCCTCTCTCTATTTGCTGTAGAATGACCAAACAGCTTAGATTAGGCACCAGCTTTAACATAACCAGAAATTACATAAGGTAAATATCTTCTTGCAGTCTCAATCATTTGCTTTCCTCCTGGACACTGCTCCTGTAGCTTTGGAGAACACTTGAAAAAAGAGTTACAGACTGGGAATGGTCTTACCTTGTTGACCCTCACTGACCCACCTTGCACAGCTTCCCTTTCCCTGTTCTGTTACACCATGTATTTGGGTAGGGTCACATCTTTTTGAAACATTTCCATCTTCCATACTTTGAGGTACTTCTTGCTTTAGGAATATTTCAGCCACCACAGCATGGGTGAAAAATAATTATTTCTGAGAGCAGCTTGAAATTTTTACAGCGTAATATAAGTCAAGCTGTTAATTTGCTGGCTGCCATGGCCTTGCACAACGAAGGAGGGAGAGGACACAATCACCTGATAAATACTTGGGAGTATGACAATATATTAGTAATAAATAAGAGTACAAATAGGCGATATTTGAGCTGTTAAATATATGGGTGGCACAGATTAACAAGGCATGCAAACCTGTTCCCCACTGAGGAAGCAGACTCAAGCAGTTGTGACAGTTATTTTTTCTCTTCTTTTACCTTCACCATTTCCCAGCAGTTTAGTGGAGGGACAAGCCCCTCAGACACCAGATCCAACACAATTTACGCCCCATAGAACGGTTTGGGTTGGAAGGAGGCCTTGAAGATCATCTGGTTCCAACCCCCTGTGACGGGCAAGGGCACCTTCAACTAGACCAGGTTGCTCAGAGCCCCATCCAGCCTGGCCTTGAACACTTCCCGGGATGGGGCATCTACGACTTCCCTGGGCATGATCAGGGCAGGTTTTACCTCCAGCTTCTCTGAGGCAGTCAAAGGTGTCACTGTCCCCTCTCCCACTGCACCCACCATGGCACCCAGCCCTCTGCCCTGCCCTCACAGGGTGGCTGTGGAGACCCATGTCCCCCCCACGGTGGAGGGACACAGAATCACAGAATCAGTCAGGCTGGAAGGGACCGCAGTGGTCAAGCAGGGCCGTCCCAGAGCACACAGCACAGGATTTTGTCCAGACAGTTCTGGGATATCTCTGGTGAAGGAGACTCCACACCCTCTCTGGACAACCTGTTTCAGTGCTTGGTCACTGCACAAGACAGAAATTTTTCCTCATGTTCAGGTGGAAGTTCCTGGGCATCAGTTTCTGCCCTTTGCCTCTTGTCCTACTGGGTGGCACCACCGAGCAGAGCCTGGTCCATCCTCTGACACCCTCCCTTTAGACACCGATAGACACTGATGAGGTCCCCTCTCAGTCACCTCTTCCCATCTCCCTCTTTCCTCACGAGTGAGATTCTCCAGACCCCTGACG
>VZTA01025016.1:4360-92367 GCA_013398855.1 Mohoua ochrocephala | reverse complement strand
GGAGAGGCGCGGACCCCCAAAGCCGGTGAGTGCCGCCACCTCCTTGGGGGCTCCCTTCGCCCTGCGCGGGCCCCTGGCTGAGAGGGTCTTCGCTCCCCCCCGGCTCCCGGGCTCGTCTCCGCCGGGGGTCGGGTCCGCTGGCGTGAGGGGACGAGCTGGCGCCGCTCCGCCTGCCCCCGGCTCGGTCTTGCTGCGCGGAGAGGCCGCGGAGCTGCGCGCTCCTGTCAGCCCGCCACGGGAATGGTTCGGCGTTGCTCTTATTACTCACTAATGGATTTTTAATTATTCTTCCCTCCTGTTCCAAGAGCAGCGGCGGTCAGGACGGCGGCTGCTCCGTGCGCTGCGCGGGCTCTGGGCGCCGGGCGGGACCGGGGGCAGGGACCGGCACAGCCCCGCAGAGCAGCTTTGGGCTTGGGTTAGTTTTGGTACACAGGCGGGGAGGAGAAAAACTATCAGCAAACTGCTGCCCTGCCGTGTGTTAGGCTTGGCTTCCCGCTATTGAGCTGTTAAGAATTTTTTTGCCCCTGCGGATTTCGTGTTCTTCTCTATCATAACCTAAAATTTGCTTCTGCTAATCCGCAACTTCAAGGAGATATGTTTAAGTAAAGGTTTCATACCCGTAAAACTTTGATGTATGCTGTTCCTGCCTGACTAAGGGTGATGGGGAACAGCTGCCTTGTGCCTCGTCTTTGCTTTCCGACTGTCTGCAGTTTAAGGTTCCATTGGAAAAACTCTTGGTGTAAACAGTAGCGGATTCTAGTTCAGGATACTTTTTTCCCCTTGTCGGGTGCCTTTTCCATCTGGAGGTGGTAAGCATGAGATGGCTGGTGCTTCTTAAGATCTTAATCTTAGGTGGTTCGGGGGAGGTTTAGTGCGTGTAAGGAGAAAGCACAGCCTTAAAAACACTCTCGGGATTTTCAGTAATCCGGGATCTCAAGGGCATGTTTCCTGAATAGTTTTTGTTTTAGTGTGGCGGCAGCGAGAGGAGGTTGCTGGAAGTGGAGCTCTGTAGTGCTTGGTCCTGTGCATGGGTGTAGCAAGAGATAATTCCTGTGGAACAAGCATGCAGATGAAAAAGGAAAGAGATAAGACAGCCTCCTCCGAATCTTTCTAAACATTTTGCAAGGATTTTAAACTATTACAAGTATCAGAAACGTAACAGTTATTTCCTTTCCCCTCCCTTTTATGAAGGGCACACAAGGAAAGACTTCTTTCTAAACCCTAAAGCATTAAGTCTTAGCTTTAAAAGCTTTTGCAATTTCTGGCTTATGCTAATAAAAAAGTATTATTTTAAGACTTTACCACAGATCCTTGGCTAATGCAGCATTGCAGATGGCCTTCCTTGTACAGGTACTACTTTAAAGAATTATGATTGTGGCTTTTTTCCTGCCTTTGCAGGAATTACTGTTGTATAAGGGGGGAGCTGATGTTTAAACAATAAAAGGGGGGAAAAAAAGTTGCTTGCTTGGGTCTCCAAGAAATGAAGATATTACTTATTTCTCAGAAATTGAATAGATTTTCCCAGCAGTGTCTTTCTTATCAAGGATTTGTTTGGGGGTTTTACTGTAGAGAGTGAATGAGTAAAACGAAGTTTTGTGACTAATGTCAAGTAATGCCTGGCATTAGAAAGGAACAGGGAGATTCTATATTATTGCATCTCTGTTTTGTCAGTAGTAAAACTCTTCTCCTGTTAGACGTAGTTGCTTTTTCTCTGCATGCCTCTGAGAGAAATATTAACCAAGAATGTTGGCAGACAGATTGCTGGTTGGATATAGTAACTGGAACAACTTAACTCCTGAGCAGTTGACAAGTCTCAGGCTGACTGACCTTCTGAAATACTGGAGCATGAAAATAAATGAGCATATGAATGTGGCTTTCAAAGCCAGCCAGCCAGGCTGTGACTGTTACCAAGTCCTCCCTCCTCCTTTTTTATTTTTTAATTAAAAAATAAAAGCAAGTAATTTTAATTTCCAGTATAACTAACTGCTTAAATATATTCTTTTCAATTGGGTGTGTATGGATTATCCCTGTACCAAGTAAAGTCCAGGGCCAAGACTCTATTGCTCTGTTTTGCCAGTGCTGTTTTCAGCTTTGTTTACCTTGGGCAGGCAGACCTTTATAGGAATGAGCTTACATAGAATGACTTGCATAGGAATGAAATGTCCATAAATAAGTTAATTTTTAAAGTAAACACCCCTGCTTTGTGCTTCAGATGTCCTCTGCTTTCTTCCCTACACCAGCACAGCAGTCACAAAAAAGAAACATAGGAAAGCAGCCTAAAATCCAGTTTTGAGACTGTGACACAGCTGTACTGGGACTGAAAATTGTCTTGCTATCCTAAATACTCTGTAAAACAGGATTTGGCTCACCATTGCTATGACTGTAGCAGTAGTTACATAATGAAACCCTAAACCCCAGCAATGCTGCACCTGTAACAAGACAGAAGTTGACTAATTATAGAGGCGTCTGTGCCTGAAATTGTTTATGTACACTTCATGGTTCTAAAGTGTTGGCTGTCACAGATAGCACCACCCTGATGTTAACAGGGGAGATTTAAAAAGAGTAACTTGAAAAGAATGGGACGCTTTCCTTGTTGAAATTTGCATGAGGACATTTGAAGTCAGAGGAGAGCTCAGCCATCACCTGGATGTGTTTAAAGCCCCATAGAGGACTGGACTAAGCAGCTCTGGGTATCACACATGGTTCTCCCACTGAGCAGCTATTGGTCATCAAATCTGAACTGGAGAGTCCCAGTGAGAGCCTTATCGTTATCCTTAGGTATGGCCTTAATCTAAAGAAAAGTAACCACTTGTCACTGGCTGCAGTTTTATTTTCAGTTGGGGCAGGAAGGGATTCTGTCGCTGTAAACGCGTGGGAAATGTGAGCACTTCAGGGATCTTTGGTGGTTTAATCCACGATGTTGTATAGGAGCTTTTGCCACTGGCCTTCATTTCGGGCGACAAGATTCGGCTGATGCTGTTGCTGGTGTAGTGCACTGGGAACAGAGTTTATTTGCAAGGGAAAAGGCAAAGATGTGTGGGCACATGCCTTTTTTTACCCCAATAAATTCTGTCTTGAGGGTGGATCAATGTGCTTAGTATCATCAAAACTTGTGTTGGTGTTCCACTGCCTTAAAAGAAGGATCGTTTCTCAAACACTGCAGAGGGGAGGATGAGGTACTGATGAGCTGTGTTCTTGTGCCGGCTTGGTTGTAGGTAACAAAGTGTCTAAAGTATAGGGCCTCAAAACAGTAAAAAGGCCGTTGTTGAAAATCTAGAAAGACCAGTTAAGAATGAAGCACAGTATGGAATCCTCATTTTCTGGTATCTTCAGGCTTGGATTAACATGGTATGACCTTAGGCGTTGTTTCTGAGCAAAGCACGATTTGGAGAATTCAGAGTAGTAATCGAATTATTACTTAGGTGATGAAAATGTTGGTTTGTGATTGTTTCCTTTCTTTTTAAGTCGTTGCTACATTTAATTTGAGATCCAATTCACCGAACCATTTAAGCGTGTGGTGGAATGTCCTAGTGAAGTCAGACAGATTTAAGTTTTACTGAATTGGTGCCATGCCCATCTAGTTCTTTCAAAAACGTATGTACACAGGATTAGTTATTTCACTGTTGGCAGCTCTCACAAATTCTAGTGCGAGTTGTATGAATGACATTCACTGTGTTTCTTGAGGCTCCAGCTTCCAGATTTAGAGGACTGAGAGAATCTTTGTTTTTAGCTTTAAAACTAACGGATTTTGTAGCTCCCCAGCCTCTAGAGGAAAGTTTGAATTGTCACAAGTGTGCCACAGAAAGCAGAAAGTTTAAAACAAAATATCAGGGTTCCATACATTGAATTCTGGGAGTCTTGTGTGATTGTTGTCACTCTAGAATTACTTTGACGTAGCTGCATATCTGTCATGGGCTGCCATGAGAGCCCCCTGAGTTCACACTTGACTAAACATTGTTCAGTCCTACTTGTCACCTGTTCTGCAAATCAATATTGATGTCCAAGGAAGTGTCTAAAAAAATGCTGTTTGCCTGGCTCTCATTTAGCAGACCTCACTGCCATGGATTCTGTGTCTGTGTAATTTTTTTTGTTCTTTTTCTGTTAATGCAGCATTTCTGTTTGTCTGGCCATGCTGTGGTGACAGTCCCTCTCTAAACAAGGGCAGGAACATTTCCGGGTTGCTGGATGTTAAATAGCCATGACTGTTTCGAACACACAGGATTTTTCATGAGCAGATAAAGACTGTGAATCATACTAAATGTTATCATAGGCTTCTATACTTACGATGTGGAGAAGAAAAGTCAGAATTTAACCATGTCGGCCAGTTTTGGTTTACCTTGGTTCCTAAACATCAGCTGCTATCTGTTGTCACTTCAGTTTTGTTCTGTTTCTTTCTGTAAGAACAGCTTATAAATTTACTGTCTGATTCTGTGGGGGTTTTATGTGTTCAGCAAAACCTCATCAGCTTATCCTTTGTACTCCTAGAATGAGTCAAATTGCCTGTGAGGTTTGGCCTCTGTAGGCAGTACTGTCACTTAGTCTATTCTTCTACCAGAAAGCTTCGATCTTACTGTATATCACAGGAGTAGGGTTACCCCTAAAGCTCAAGGATTTACTCAGTATTTCACATACTGAAGAGGTAGGAGAATTCAGTTGCTGATAGCCCTGTTCAGAAGGAAGAAATGTGTTCGCCATAACTAACCATCAGTTAGTTTTGAGGAGTTTGGAACAGCAGTGGCTCAGTGAAGACATGTCATGGGCCAGCTGGTTTTGTTCAGCTCTGGTCTTGTACAGCTGGTTCAAAGGTATGTTGCAGGAGCACTTAGTACAAGGAAAAATTCATGAGGTTATTAGACACGAATACCTGGCCTGTTTTGGGAAGCCCTGTGGTCTCCTGACCACAGCACGCAGGAATCTGAATGAATTCGTACTCTCCTTTGCCTTGTTTTACTGCTCTGCTGCCAACTGACAGAGGCTGATAGAGATACAGGTCTCCAGTCTGCCCATGTACCATCATTTTTATAAAACCCATCCCATGGGAACACTTCTAATGACCACAGAGTATTTCCAGATGTTTTTTCCAGATGCTTAACTCTCCAAACGCAGCCACCACTGTGGAGTGCAAGGTGACTGACGGTGTGTGCAGAGCTGAGTGTGTGCATTGCTGCGTCTGTACGCAGCTGACAGATCAAACCAACCTTGAAGTTCACTGGCCACTTCTTCTGTTTCAGTTGAATCACTGAGAAAGGAGCTGGTTAAGAACAAAGGCAAAGTGTATGTGATGCTCAGGGTACACTCGAGGCTTAGAAATCTGTCTTGAGAAATGTTTCATGCAAAGAGTGTTCTAGAAATTGTATGTATAACGAAAGGGACAGACTGATCTTGTGCCCTTTTAAAAATGTATGATAATTTTCTAAAAATTGTCAACTCACCTTAAGTGTATTGTGCAGTTAATGGCCCCGGTGCTGTCTGCTGACTTTTGGCTCCTGGCTTACATAGCAGTTGATTTTTAGCATTTAAATGTCTTGCACTTTTGTGGGATTGATCTTTTTGCCTATTAAGCTAGTCTTCAAACAGGATTGTTAATAAAAAATTCTTTCAATCTCCTGCTACTATAGAAACAGTCTCTTGTAAATGCTAACATCGAGCTTCAGTGAAGAAGTAACCTTAGTCAGCACAACTATAAAAATATCCTTTTTGAAAGCACGGACTGCACCTTATCTTTGATGGGAACTTAATACAATCTCTCTAAAATACTTGCCTCTGTCAAAGCAAAATTAAATCTTTGGAGGTGAAATTCAGTGCTAACTTCAGAATCTTTCAATTTCCTCCTCCTACCATCTGAAAAACATGCGTGGTATGTTACTTGTATTGTTTTAAATATCTCATGAAGGCTATCTCTAGTGTAACCAAGTGATTGCTTCAGATGATAGAATCATGTCTGCCCTAGGATGCCTTTCTGGTTTAATATCTGGGATCCTCTCTCCAAGCCTGGCTGTTCCTGTCACACTTCTGCACTCCTGTGTCATGGTCTGATATTTTTTTATTATTAATCCCTAATGGTACAGGCACACACATCTCTTAAACCAAGCTAAAAAATACCCAGCGACAATGACTGAACAACAAATCCCACTGCAAGCAACTTTCATATTTAATGCATCTCTGAAGGTCAGGAGGAGCAGCTGCCTGTCGTCCTGCTGTTCCTGCTCTCTCTGAGCTAGGTTACCTTATTTTTGAACCTTGCTTGTTACCTTGGCAATCCGACTGAAACAGACAGTGGGGTCTGGAAATTCATTAGATTCTTGACTATTTCTATTTTAAATCTAGAAAGTCTTTCACTTAATAGGGATGACATAAAAAGGGTGAAGGGACTTCAGTGTTAATCATGGTTAGGAGGGGAATTTGCTAAACGTGCTGTGCGTATTGCAGCAGTGCCGGGCAGCCTCACATCAGCTCTAGCTGCTCTAGACACTGTACAAAGGTGTAGGAGTTTCTCAAAGCATAAAAAACACAGCGAAGGGGAGAAGAAATAATGTGTATGAATGGATTATGATTTTATTGACATGTGCCTTTGATGTGTTAAAGATGATGTAAAAGATAGAAGGGGAAAAAGACTCTTCCCCCACACCTTTTCTGCAGGCTCACAGGCTATTGCACAGCTCTGAAGCTTTTCTGAAATGAGTAAAACTCCCAAAGAAGCCACAGTTTCCAACACAAAAGCGGGACCGGTGCTGTAATGTTTGATACTGGCTCTTGTGTGGGCGGCTCTCTGAACCAGTTGCACTCACTGCCTTTAGTCATTGTTCAGGAGCTTTGTGAAACATCTGAACTGGAGCTCCAGAATGAGTAATGGGAGCTTGCTGGGAGCAGAGTTATTTGTTGTTATTTAGAATTCATGGCTTTAGTGTTTATTGCTGCTGAATCTGGGTGTTCCTGCTGTCCTGAATGCAGACAGCCCACCATGGAACTTAGTCCAGGTTAAACTAAGGTGTTGCTGTTGGAGAAAGCAGAACAATACTCTTAAATACTTCTCTCTCAAAATTTGGGCCTCTTGATTGGTTCCTTGGTAACTTGGATTAATAGCTTCTCCTGGTTAGTCTTTAAATGTGGGTCTTATTTATGATGTCTATTGTAATCTGCAACTGTGACCTCTCATAATATACTCCATAAAATGTTCATGGTTTTGAGTGTAATTCTAGAAATCTCTTATATATATTTGTCTATAGCATCACTGAGGGACTCAACAAACATGGTATGTTCGGTTTGTATTTGGGACAGCTGGAGAAAAATTTGATGCTGCAATTTAGAAAGTGCTGATGAGAAATAATATTTGCCTTGTGTTGGATTAATAGTAGTACTCACCTCTTGCCGGTCTCTCTTTTCCATCTGAACGTCACCTTGACAGTCATAGGATGAAATCTGAAGTCGGTGGGAGTTTTCTGTGAATTTCAGAGGTGTCAAGATTTTCTCTTATAATGTTGGTTTCCAAAAATTGCATAGATTTTCTTGTGTGGGTGTGTTTGTGTGTGGCTTTTCAGCACCGAGGCGTTTGTTGTAGATGGAGCTGCTGTTGCAGGATATGTTCCATGCTTGGGCTGCTCTTTTCCTGTTTAGCTTTCTGCAGCACCTGGAGGTACAGCAGCTGCCTCAGTGCTCCTGTGTCTGCCTGTCCTGCAAGTCTGGAAACCAGGACCACGAGCGTGTTTCTACCTCTGGGCATCACTTAAAGGCCATTACCCTGAGGATGCATTGTATCCTTCATAGCTAAAATTCTTAACAGAAAAAAGGAAGAATGTTCTTTTTGTGTAAAAGCAAGGCTAAATTTGATTGTTAGACCTAATGCTCATAGGAAGGGCTATGAGATGTTTGTGTTGTGGCAACCCAGTGCTCTGGATTGTGGATGTGCTTCCAAGACTTGCTGGACTGCAGCCTAGCTACATTGTGTGGGAGCTTTCCCACAGGACACGTTGGTGCTGCGGCGCAGGCGACATACCTCTGGTAATGTCATAGCCCTCTCCTGGGAGGAGGGATCAGCGGGATGGAATTGTTGCTCAGTATTGGCAGATGTTATCTCACTGCTATGAAACACTAATCAGCTTACCAGAAGGCTCTGGTTTCTCAGCCCTCAGCCCACAGCCGTGGGGAGCAAGGAGAAATAATCCGATTGAATTGGAAATGCAGCCTTGACTTTGCTTCTCGTGTCGTCTCTTGAACCATAATAAAGGGAGAAGCACTTGGGAAGCAGGACCATCTCATTTAACTTGTGCAGTGTCAGCGGAATGGTGTCCAGTTCCCAGCTGGTTGCATATAACGTGGTACCTCAGAACCAGCTGTTTTGAGGAGTGTGTCACTGCTGTTCACGGGTCACAGGCAGGGTGGGTGAAAAGATGGGCTGTTAGCAAGCAAGGCAATTTCTCATTGCAAAGGGTGGTTTGATGTATTGGAGCGAGAAATGAGCTAGGTTCTACTTTTCGCCTACCCCCTGTTCGTGCTGTTAGTGCACTGAGATGACGTTTGTGTCCTTGAGAATAAAAGTTCTGCCGGAGTGTTTTGGGAGATGACGACAGTTCAGAGAGGTTTTACAGAACTGGGCATTGGGAAAGCTTGAAAAACTGGGGGCTTTGGCTACAGTGAGTGCTGGTGCATACGTCTGTTTCAGTAAGTGTCTTCCAAATGTACAAGTTCTGTTTCTTCATGGCTGAGTGAAATAAAAGCCCTTGAAGCTTTAAAATGCAATTTGTGACGCGCTGGTGCAAAAATGGCACCACGTTCTGCTCGTGGATCTTTCACCAGAAGCAGGTGGCATAGAGCTGCTTCAGTAATGCAAGTTAACTGCAGCACTGTTTGGAAATAAACGGGGTTCTGTTTCCCTCATGTGATCCCATAAACAGAATTCTTGTTTAAAACCAAATAAAGGTACTTGAGCTGGGCCAGTTGGTATCTCAGCCAGTGGGATTTTATTACTGTTAATGAGGTGTCATAATGGAAAACACAAACTGAATCTGTAGGACAAGGATATATGTGGGGTCCTTGCTTCTAACTAACAGTAGACATCCATTTTGGAAGCATGAGAGATGGGGTACAGAACCTTTCTGTGTTGGATTTTTAGCCATCTTTTTGAATAAAACCAGTTTTTTAAAAGGTGCCCATAAAGTGGTAGATGTGTTCCAGGGCGTAAAGATATGCCCTTTATTAACTTGTGCAGGATCTTTTTTTGCCATTTATTTCCCATTCCTTTTCAAGTGTTTTAACAAGCAGATTTAACCATACCACGTTGTTCTCTGTTTCCAGACATGAATAAAGCAAGCAGCCCCACGTAACACACTGATGGCATTCTGTGCTGCATTGGGATCAATCGGTCAAGAAGGTGTAATGCCTAGGAATCTCCTGGCGGATTCTCCTGAAATGGCATCCGAAATCTCTCCAGAGCACGTGCATGGGAGCATGGAGAGGGCTGGCAGTGTGGAGAATCGTGGCAGCCAAGCTAGGTGCAGAAATCTTGCCTTGGTAAGTGTTTAATGAGCCTTGTGCTTAGTGGTACAGATTACATTAATAGCTCTGTCCACATCACGTGATTTTTGTTTTATTAAGATTGATTTTTGCCATTTCTAATCCTAAGTGGTTGCGGGTGTTGTCTCGGTTGTTAAACTCAAAGGCCAGAAATAACTTCTCAGCTTTGGTACAACAAAAATTTGTTATTCTGGTCTGATTGTCTCTGAGAGCTTGGAGAGTGCTGCTCTGCAGCCCTTCCTCCCAGAGAACCAGGAATGGCAGCAAGGGCTGCTCTGGCCTTGCTTTTTTAAACAGCTCATGAAGGAATTTAAGGATAGTGGCTGTTCTACACACAGCTTTTTGCTTAATCTCTTTGTTGACACTCCTGAATAAAGGTCTCAGCTTATTCCGCCTTAATTAGATGAGTAACAAATATGTCACCATAAACAAAGCCATCCTCCCATTAGTGAGTATGAGTGTGTGGCCATTTAAATCGTGAGTGAGTAACTGAGGGAGTAGGATGCACTTCTGCATTTTTCCCAATTAGCAGGGTGAATCAGGCAGCGAACTCAGCCGTACACGTTGTACTGTGGCAGGCTAAGCCTAGAAAGCAGGTATGGTTCCTTCCATATTTTTTTTATCATCACGACCATTTGAAAAGCATCCATTTTGAATTGAGGAAAGAGCACTCTGGTAAACGTGCTTGCCCTAAGTGGAAATGGAAATGTCTGTCTTGCCTTAAACGTGGAATTAGGCTTTCTGTCTCTTTCCCTCTGCCCTCCCTGATAGTTTCCTTTTTAATGTGGTAGTTTCCTGTGAAAGAGTAAGTGGCAAAACCTGTATTTGTCCGTATACCCGAGACACACTCATGCTTTTGTGCTACTTTCTGAACTTTCTGGCATCTGGAGGCAATTCTAACGCTGTTCCCCCTTTTTTTTTTTGTTTCTACTGAAAATACTTACTGTTAATATGACATTGTATCCTTCAGCTTGTGTTGCTAGTTGAAACACAAAACAAGTATTACGAAATTCAGTTCCTTAACTGTTTCTGATCTGTTCTAGAAAAAAGTTGTGAAGGATCGGAGTGGGGGAGGTTAAGGACACCACTTGGACCCAGGAAGTTAGTGTATATTGTTTATTTTATGAAAGCTGGTTGAATTTCGGAGAATTACGGTGGAAGTAGTACTTCTAGAGAATTACAACTTAATTTTAAAACAGAATTGCAAGTTCATTTTGCTCATTACCACTAGTTTCCCAAGTTATCACAGTAGTAGTCAATCATGTTCCCTTAGGTTTTATTCTTAGCCTGCAGTAGCAGGCATGAGACTAGACATTTGAAAAAATCAGTATTGAATAACAAAGCTATGTATGATTCAGTCTGTTTGTACAGTCTCATCCTGGATCTGCTGTGTTAGAAAATGATGTCAATTCCCTTAGTCCAACTAGATCCTGCCATGTGATAACCCATATGATGATGCATCAGCTAGAATTGGAATCCCTTCCTACTCTGTAATGCAGTAATTTATAGATGAAATAAAAGTTGGCTACGGGCTTAGGCAATTCCCATCAGACCTGTGAATTAGCAGTTCACAGAGCCCTTCGTTTTTCGTGTTAGAGTTTGTGCATGACGACAGTGAAGTGTGTACCAACGAGTTTTAACTGTGATGCCCCAGATCCGCTTCCATGATTTTTCTTCCAGCAGTGCAGTAGGTGGCATGTCCAATAAGGCTGACAACTCACGTGTGTGGAGTAACAGGTTGGACAATATAAACTCTTCTCAATACAGGCATAATTTCAGTTTCTGAATTTGAGAAGGGGTCCGTGTTAAAGTGAACACAAAGGAAGTTCTGCCTATTCTGCCTAATTGCTAGAACATGCTCTTACAGGCATTATCTTCTTGCTTCAGTAGTTTTATTATAAAAGTTCAGAAGATGCAGAAGCTTTGATGGCCTAATGAGAAGAAAGGAATAGGCAACTTTGTTTAGACAAAGAATTTCTTATTATACTAATTCTGAGAAAGGAGGGGATCTATTTTCAGGCACACTGGACCTTCATAGCCCCGAAACAGAAGTAACTAAAGACTTAACTGCCTCTTCATTTATCCCTTTCCTGGGTCTGTTCACCTAGAGACATGGCAAGGAAGGTCAGAGTTGGCTTTGATTTTTTTGGGTTTTTGTAATTGCCTTGCAAAGGAAAGAAGTATAACAGTGCTTCTTATGACAGGCCTGTACTGCTGCAGGTTTCTTCCTATCCGATTGTAAAAAAACCAGGCTCTTAAGCTTCTCAGTGTCAAACTGCATTAGTCACTAAATATAACCTTTGTATTGCATCTGTGGAATTCAAACAAAACCAGGGTTGTGATAATAGGGACAAACACTTGGACTGACTGGCTTTAGCCTTCGTCGACTGCTCGCAGCTGGTTTGGCTGACTTCTGGCTGGTCCTGCCTCCTGTGTGTCTGTGCTGGCATCACTTGCTGGGGAACTGGTTGTCAGTTTAAGAATGACTAGGAGGTGGACATCAATTGCCACGTGTTAAAAAAGTCTTAAAATTCTGTATGTGGGATCCTTCCCAGTCAGCTGGTGTCACTTCAGTTTAATTTTGCCAGATTCCTCAGCTTCTCTTACCTACACAATGATGCTTTCAGTTAATCTTTGACAACTGCAGGCTTTCAAGTCAGATTTTTTTTTTTTTAATGGAAAGCAAGGTGCTGCCTTGATTTTTAGGAGAATTTCCTTAGAAATGACAGATATTCAGGTCTGGATTTATGCTGCCAAATCCATCACAGCAGGTTGAGTTGAGATGGGAGGAATGTATGCCTTGATATCTTCATCTCACACGAATGTTTGTAACCATAAAAGCTGTTATATGTGAGGGCATGAATTTGCACATATATTTTGGTTTCTTTGTTAAAAAGAGGTATCCATACATCTACTTGAGAACAAGTGTATTTTCTTGATGCGTGGAATCAGTTGCACTTACTCAAGGGTGAGGGCAAACAAAAACACTCTGTTCTTGGCAATTCTAGCTTCCAAAACCCAGTCTGGAATGACACTCCCTGACATGTGGTATAAGAATTAACTCGCCATGAAATACAGTTGCGGCAATTTAAGGACACTTAATTCGAAGATGAAACTAGGTCTTGGGGTTTTTTTGAAGCAATTTGTCTTGTTCCACTGACTGAATAGGCACCGACCAGCTTCTTAAAGCCAGTCCTTCTTTCAGTGCTTTTCTCTGGTAATTGGCCTGGGTATCTATTCTCAGCCATGGGTAGCTGCTTTAGTTTCTGTGTGTGAATAATGTGCTAGGACAATCGTGCTACCTGTGAAAACCATGGCAGAGGTGCTGGTTGTACCTGAAGTGAGCTGTGCTAATTGGAACTGCACTGATAATAAGCTATGTCAGTGCCTTGGATCTGTTGCTATAACTTCGGTACTTTACCTTCTGTATCTGAACATGTCTCACTGAGGGATAGCTTTGAAGGATAATGAGTTCTTGTTATTCTTGGTGGATCACACTGTGGTTTTTTATTTTATTTTTTGCCTTTGGATCAGATAGATCCTTGGTTAATACCACAGTTCACCACCACTCTTTTCGGGGCAGTGGTGACCTCCAGAATTTGTTCCAGTGACTATTTCATTTGATCACTAATAAGATGGCTTAAATTGGGAGAGGCCATGACTCTAAAAAAGAGATTTTTCTTGTTCTGATTGTTATTTTTTCAAACAAGCTTTCTCTCTGGCTCTAACAAGACTTGATAGCCAGTCACTGAAGATTATTTGTCAATCCTGGATTCCTTGTATAGTACAGGTGACATCCTGAACCTTGGTTGCATAGGCATGAGGAGCAAGTATGCTGTGCATAGTCTGAGCTGGCTCAGTGTTTTGTTTCACACACTCAGCCACTTAACTCAGGGATGACCTGGTTGTTTTGTAGTTACGGTGTCTCTCGTAGCCTAAAAATTCATTTTTATGGTCCTTACCCTTTTTGGATCAGTACAGATAATTCACATGCAACAGACCTGGCATTCTAAGTGCACCATGCTAGTATCTCTTTACCTCAACCTCTCTGACGAGGATCCACTGGGAATCCAGTGTGGATTTAGGAGTTCTGGAAAAGGACGGATCACATGTCTGTTAGCCCACTGCCACCTTTTTTCCTCACAGTTTGAATGAGTCTTGTGATGCTGAGTTGCATTTCAGGTACATTCAAGGGAAAGTTCTGAGAAAGACTCCTTTCATAAAATTAATGTGTTTTTCCCCCTTGACACTGATACTCCACAGGCTTTACCACACTACAAGACCTTTCACCGTGTCCAAGGACTTTGCCAAATAACAATGCACAAAAAATGAGAAGAATTTTTGACTGTTTGCTTTGTATGGATACAGCTGCCTTGGGGCAGGTGGAAGCCATTCCATACAGGGTGTGGAGAGAGCTATGCACTGCTTCATCCACTTTAAACTGGTGTTAGTATGACCTGGAAGCAATATGCCTTGGAAAAATAAGAGCCTGACTCCTAGCAAGGAATGATCTTGCTGTAAAATGTGCTAGTGAGAATATAGATCCTGAAGGCAGTTTGGGCTCTATGCACAAACTGCATCATTCTGCATCAAAGCAGGATCTGGGAGGTAGATTATTCCAGCAGGTGGGCAAATCTGCTCTTTAAACCACAGTGATAAGCATTCCTGAACTTCCAGAGTGTTTTCTTTGTGTACTCCATTACTTTTCATGCAATACTTGCATTAGAGTTTCTGTAATATGAAAGCCAACTTTTGTCTCACCTTCAGGGCATGTGGAGAAGATTTGTTGTGATTATATGGGTGGTCAACTTTTTATATATTAAAATACACACAGGGCTGCATCTGCCCGCCACCCTTTCATTCTCTCCTGTTTTAAATATAACACGCTCCATTATTTGAGCCTTCCTGTGCAGCTAAATTCTCAGCACTCTGTGCTTTGTTCTGGACCCTGTCCAGCTTGGCTGCATCCTTTCCAAAGTTCAGCAACTGAAGCTGAACTCTGTGTTCCGAATGAGGATATGCTGTCATGTCATCACCCTGGTTAATATATCCCAGAATGAGATCTGCATCCCTGAACAGCAGATTTTTTTTCCCTTTTTATGGCACTTAAACTGACAGAATCACAGATTGTGCAGGTACCTTGCAGTAACTTCATCTCAGCATCCTTTTTTAGTTCATCTGTGAGTGCATTTTTGGGGGCCGTGTCATAAAGGCTTCAAATCAAGGTATGTGACCTCTTGTGCTTGCACCTATTGGTCAAGTCAACGACCCTCTCATGAGAAATGAGCTTGGTGTGAAATGATTTGATTTTTTTATGAAAACTATTTAGCGGCTTTTCCCTGAAATGTCTCCCCAATTTTCTCAATGTTGTTCTAACGCAATTTCTTTTTCCCTTTAATTTCTATGAGCTGATCAGCCTAATTTTGTTTATCAAAGAGATGTCTTCAGGATTTAAGTAGATATTCAGCTTGCTTTCTTTAAAAGTAGGTTAGGAGTAATTTAGTCAGTTTATGACTTTAGCTCATCTAGTTTATCCTTTAAGTACTTGTAGATAATTTGTTTCCCCGCTTAGGACGTATTGATTATATACTTTGCTACCTATTATGAAGCACACGGGTACAATTATGCTCGTAAACTGAAGAAAACAACACTCAATATTATAGTCTTCTTCACCAAATGAAATGGTATTATCAAAACCATCAGATAGTGGGTTGTAGAGGAAACACTTTTTGACACAGCACACAATTACACTCTGGAACTCCCTGCCACAGAATGCTGTGAATGCCAGTCATTTCCATGGCTCAAACAATAAGACGAATTCATGCTAGAAAAGCTCATTAAGGGCTATTAAATACACAGATGCAGATGCATCTGGGAAGTCCTTAAGCCATGTATTGCTGGGAACTGGAAGGATTTAGGGGAGAAAAAGATATATCCATCCAATATACAGCTACACTCCTCCTCCCCACCTCTCTCCCTTGTCCTGTGTGTTCATAGCTGCTGAAGGCTACTGAGCTAAATGGGCTTTTTGGTCTGATCCTGTGTAGTAGTCCCTGTTCTTAGCTGTAATTCACTTCCTTCCAGCTTCAGTAACACAGCAGTACAATCCATTCAGTTTCTCTCTTCTGTAAATCTAGTCAGAGGTACTTGACTTCTTCTTCTGTGCTAAAGCTTTTATACCTGTTCTGATACAGTTCCTGCACGCAGGGCTTTCCTTTTTACCCCTTCTAACAAGTAGAGCTGCCTTGTTACTAACAGACTGTGGCCCGAGTGGTGCTACACTGGCCTTTGTACTTCCTATTAGAATAGTTTGCTCCCTTTATGGTTCTCTTGAGAAGCATCCAGTCACTTTTCTCCCATGGAATTGTGCCTGTTAATTCTTTGGCACTGACAAGTGATTGATAAATCAGTTGAATCTGGCATTCTCCTGGTATTTTGCTAATTGAGGTTTGGTTCCTTAGCAGTTTTTAGAAGATTTTTATTTTTAAGCACTGCAGATGCCTTGGGGTTTCCTATGCTGGTCTGTTTCTGTCAAAGCTGTGCTGGTCTTAGCATTTTAGATCTGGATGTGATGTTCAGAATTTCTTAAGATGTATATGAAAAATTGTAGGCCTCCGGATATTAAGTCATTGTTTTGAACAGGTAGGAAAGGAATCAAGGAGTCTTTTCTATGAAACAGATTCTATTCTTCTTTTCTTTCTCTTATTTCTTTTTTTTTTTTCCTCTTTTATACCAAACAGTGTTATAACAGACTCTTTCCTGTTTGGCGTAAGCAGGAAATGTTTGGCTGCACAGAGATCTAAAATATTAATGCCAGCTGAGCATACTCAGCTATTTCAGCTGTTTGCATCCCAAATTTCTTCTGTCCAAACAGTCTTTTTAATCCTCCTGATTTAATGTCATTTTAAGCTGAGGCACAATGATAAAGTTTTAAATTCAGGCTGTCTTTGGACAGTAGTTTTAAAGTTTGCAGTGTTAGGTGTATGTGAGATTTAGTTTAGGGAGGTGCGTTTGTGTAGGGAGTAGATGGAAACTATGAGGTGAATAACTCAAGTAGCTGAAAAGACTTTTCTTTGACTATTAAAAAACACAGATTCATCAAGAAGAAAGGAGGCCTGGAAAACCAGCCTGGAAAGAATATGAACTGTTCCAGTACTTGGAATATATGGAAAATGAACTAATTGCAAATAGACTTGGTAACCTTAGTTAAAATGGTATCTGTTAAGTTAGAAAAATTCCTCTCATCTTTCTGAAGGCTTTACAATAATACGAGTAATACAGGTGGGAATAAAGCAAGTCACTGCTTGCTTTACAATCTCTGAGCTCCTTTGACCAGCCTGAGTAGGTTTTTTTTCCACTGTGATTGTGTGTCTAAAATGGGATTGTTTCCTTGGCTGGCAAACTGAAACATGCCTTGCCTGAGGGAGTTTCTATCCAGACTGGATGCCTTGCATCTCAGTACAGTGCCCTGACCTAACACTGCCTGTTCTCCAGAGCTGTTGGTTTTGGTTTTGTTGGTTGTTTTTGGTTTTTTTTTTCTGATGAAATGTGACATTGATCATCTTGACAGGAAACTGCATGAGGAAACAGATCGAAGTGCTAACAGAGATGAGGCTGGTCTTTCACCTCTTGGTATGCTATTTATTACAAATGTGTTTACAAAGGGATGGCTACTCAATTTAGATCCTTCACCTAAAGGGACACGGCTCATTTCAGCAAGATCCGTGAGGGATGGTTAAATCAGGCAAAGCTCTCCTACAGACCTTACCTGGCATGGAAAAATGCTCAGTCTTACAGCATAGAAAAGGATGGAAGGAAGTGCTTCTGGAAGTCTTTGCTTCCTTGCTTTATTCTTTGCTCAGCTCTTGACCAAAAAAGTTAAGTTCATGTGGGAGCAGGTTTTTTTAGGTGCACAGTGCCGGGCAGTAATTCCTGTACCACGCTCTGGATTTGTTGCCACTATGAACTTCTTAAGCACAACCCCCTCTTCTTTTCCTCTGCCTGTGTAAGTCTGGCTCTTGCAATGAGCTCACCCTCAACAAAAGGTTCTTGGAGTCCTGTTCAGCTCCAGCTCAGGGCTACCTAACGAGGGCTCCTTTCCTGTCATTCTCTCGCCTACTAGACATAGCAGCCCTATGAGTATTTGGGTGGGGAAGGAAGGAGATTGCAACATCCATTAAGAAAAAAAAAGAAAAATAAAACCGACCAAAAAAAAAAAAACCAACCAAAAAAACAAAAAAGGAAGGCTTGTCTGTCTCTTGCTTTTCAAGTGCAGCTGTAAAGCTTTCCTTGGCCTTTGAAAACTGACATGTGGTGGGTGCGAGCTGTGGAATACGTCAGCCTTTGAAGTTCATCTTTTAAACAGACAGTGGCAAATGACATCCAAGTTTCAGCTTTTGTAGCAGTTTTGCTACAAGCTGGAATAAGTTACTTATTCTGACAGTACACTACGGATAGTAAGACTAAGTTAGAAGTAACCACACCTCTGTACATCTTTCCCACCCACTAAACGTTCTGTTGGCCACACAGGAGAAGGCAGCTAAGAGCCTCAAAGCATTTATTTTCTCATCTGTAACCTTCTGAGTGCCTGGAGACCAACTGCCACTGGCTACAATGCAGCACATTATATTTCTTAATCTATAGGCATTACTTTCCTACAGAGCTACGTTGTTCTTATTTTTAATGCTGAGAATGGGGATAAAAGCTTTGTTTGTGCAAGGAGTTAACAGGTAGAGCTGCACACAGGTTTTTTTTAGTCTAATCTAATGTAAGATGATCTGAACAGGCACGGTGAGTTTGAAGCAAGTTGTGCTGCCCTAGCAAGAACGTGGCTACCTCTTGGATATTTGTACTGCATACCTTTATGTATTTACCTAAATTCTCCCGGCCCTCCACTGAGAAGTAGCCTTTTTACCCTGTCTGCACGTGCAATGAGGTGTCCTTGGTGCTTCTTGATAAGTTACTGACAGCAAAGTTTCCAGTATGTGCTTGGCAGGGGAGAAATTCAATCCAGAAAAGGGAAAACCTCACTTGCTTTTCTACAATATATACTTACATTCCCGAACTTACACAGTTCTCTTGGGAAATGCCTTTCCTGTATCCATTGTCTTAATGTAGTGCCTTTCTTAATCATTCTTTGTCATCTCCAAGCTTCTGGAAAAGTGAGTGTTTCCCAGGGTGGAGGGAAAAGAGTTAGTGTATTGCTGCCCAGCTTCTCGTAGTGATAATGTGTTAATTAAGTTAATCAAGAGCAGTGACTCAGAGAAATTGCAGACTGGATAATCCAAGCGATTATTTATCACTTCTGTGGTCTACAGGATTGTTTCCTGCTGAAGAAAATAGCCTAAGGCAGTGTACTGCTGGGGAACACGTCTTCATATTTACCCTTGGGTTTTCCTTTCTTAACTCAAAGGTAAAATCCTTAGAAACCCACTCCCTCCTTACTATTACTTCTTTGTAATCTGTCATGTAACTCTGGATAATTCATAGTTTGTAGTGGTAGAGACACTTCTCAGCTCCAGCTTTGTTTTCAGAAGCCAAGTCCCACTTTCGACTGGACCAAAAAGGAATCAACCTGTTTCTGGGACTGTCCTGAGGGCACCCTTTCCCTCCCATGTTGTTCCCCAAGCCTTGTCCCTGAATCTGACACAGAACACAGTTCACCCCAGTTTGGAACCAGAGGAAGCCGTCCTAACCCTTGCAAAGGCACTGCTTGGTGCAGGGCTTTTTTTTTTTTTCCCTTTTTTTTTTAGTGGCTTTTATGATCTTTTAGCAATTTGTTCTGTACAACACAAATGAAGACTTCTTTTCTAAACTGAAGGATGTAGTACCAGTTGCTGCTCTTCCAGTTTTTAATTTTTTTTTTTTGTCCTCTAGCATTGTAATGTCTAAATGTCTCTTTGGGAAGGCGTTAATCTTTTCTGGTTTTTTCTTTCTTTTTTTCCCCATAGGATGATGAAAGTTTGAAATACTTAACTCATGAAGAACAGGATGTTCTCATGTTCTTTGAGGAAACCATAGATGCCTTAGAAGATGACTTGGAGGAGATGGCCCTACGTGACAGTGGCATCCACTGTCAGTCCCCAAGGTCGACAGAAGAAAATGTGTCCAGTCATTCAGAGACTGAAGATATCATTGACTTAGTACAATCAACACCTGAGAGCAGTGACCATGAAGGCCCTTCCAGCAGAGATACAGAACCAGGTAGTTGTGTAACTTGCAAGTGTGGGTTTTCCCTTTGATCTAGCCTTGACCTATTCCAGTTCTCCTCAGAAATGGCTAAAGAAATTCTGTATCTTCCTTACCTACCTCAAGATAAATTTGTTACACATCAGGAGCTCTAAGGACTGTGATTTTAATTTGCCTTGGGGTTTTTGAAATTCTTGCTGCTACTGTAACATTTTTTTCTGATTTTTCATTGTCCCTCATGGGGGTCATGCATCTGATGAAGCTTTTGGTCTGCTCTCTCAGTCCTCTGCCTGGAGACTGACTTGTCACTGTTGTGCACAGTCATTGCAACAAGGCAGACAGTACTCCCCGACCTGTTCACGCTCTGCTTTCCTCTCAGACTTCTTAAGATTCACTCCAAGAGTTGTAAGATAGCAGATTGTTTTCAGTGTTACTTTGTGTGGGACTGAAAGGCACATGATCCTGTCAGTGAGTTTGTGACAAGATAGCATATGGCATGTTGTTTTTGTCACCCTGTAGAGTGTGTTCTCTCTGTGTTTGGAGAATGAATCTATCAGCTAGTACACACAGTGGGATGTAATGTGTCCTCTCCTGGCTGTTTTAATAAAAAATAAGAACTGCAAAACTCTTATGAAAGAGCAGCCATTGAAGCACAGTGAAGCAGCATGCAGACTGTGAATGAGAGGCAGGGAGAGGGCTGTGATAGTGACACATTGCAAACGTGGTGATCTGAGCTATAGCGTTGCCTATGAGATGCCATTGCTGGGAGTTCTGTTGTAGTTTCTTCTGGCTGTGTGGGCTGAGGTCGAGTTGGAAAGGTAGGGAGAGGGGAGAAATGATGCTAAAAGGTGGGTTTGCATTCTGCTCTGTGTGAAGACTTAATGACATCTCTGCTGCTTTGCCTTTTAGTGTTGGATGCCGCTCGGAGAGCTGAGAGCCCTCAGCCAGCTGCACCTGCTGACCTTCCCCCTCACCCCCCTGCACCGCCACCAACGGTGTCAGAGACACTTCCTCTTCCTCCTCCGCCCCCTCTTCCAGTGCAGCATCCAAGGTTGCTCCGTTCCATCCCCACTCCCCTCATCGTGGCCCAGAAGATCTCTGAGCAGCAGGCGGAGAGCCGGGCGCGCTTCCCCGGCACCCTCAAGGAAGGGAATTCCGACAGGAAGAAAGCCCCGGTAGCCAACGGTGATTATTCCACGGCACCCAAGCACCCTCCTGCCCCCGCCCCCAAACTGCACCGGTTCCCAAGCAACATCAACATAACAAATGCCAGTGGCAAGGAATTCAGCGAGACGATTTCCAAAGCAGCGGTTAACGTCCAGGAGCGACGGGCTCAGGTGCTGGCCAACATCAATGGGGGAGCTCTTCTGGCAGCCGAACTGGAGGAGAAGCTGCACAAAAACGATTTCTTGTCACGTAGCAGAAGTTCTTCCTTACGGGATCTCTCCTCGGAGCAGACACGCTATGAAGCCCTGACAAAACTCGGCCTAGTTAAGGGAAAGCCAGCTCAGGACCAAGTGGACCATGCCCCAAGCCCTCAGCAGCTTGATGTGCAGCCCAAGCAGGCAGAGGCTGTTACCAATGGATATCAAAACATCCACGAGATTTTAAAAAGCGAGCCCAGCCCTTTCCTTCCTATGGGCAAAACTGTAACAATCAAACCAGAGGTGGCTCTCGCCACTAACACAGTCAGCAGCGCGCAGCAGAACACAGAAAAGAGTTGTAATGATTATAAACAGCCTGGCATAAGCCTGGACATGAGGAGGAGGTCGGGTTCGCTGCCTAGACCTTCAGGATTTCGATCCCAAGGGATAACGGTGAAGTTTTCCGGCCGCGGCTCAACCGAAGAAGCCAGGAGAGAGGCGCTCCGGAAACTGGGACTGCTGAAAGAGACTGCCTAACGTGGATGGGAATGTTATGGCAGTGGGGGGAAAGTCATAGCATGGCTTTGTGCTAGAACAGTCTCAACAGGATTGGGATCGAGTGGATTGGAAGAAAAAAGGGAAAGTTCTCTGCTTCAGGCAAGCCAGGGAGGTACTAGACACTGTGGAATGGCCACTTGTGTTTATCCCAGAAGGACTGGCACCACGTAGGGTCATGTACAGCAGTGGGTTTTGGCTCTCCTTCCTACAGAGATACTCATCTGTTGCTCTTTGTGACTAAGAGGAATTTTATTTAATTAATGCTGGACTGTAGCAGGCAGCATCTCGTTAATGAAGTGTACAGTGCAGTATTGTTGTACATAGCAAACTGAATGGCAAATCTTGCTTTTGCTCTTTCTGAAGCCAAAACCAAGAGCTCCGTCTGTCCTGCCCACATGTGTCTGCCTGTCCGTGGGAGCTCGAAATAATGTCACAGCTGAAATTTCTGACAGTGTGACACCCTTCTGTGACTTTTTGTTGTCTGTGTTATCTGGCTTGGCTTCTTTCCCTGCCAGTGGTGGGGTCTTCTGCTCCCTCACTCTGCACTTGACTCAGAACTGTGCACAAGGTGGCTTCTGCTTCGACCTTCTCCTGGACAGAGCAGCCCAGACTTTGAATAGGTGACTGCCTCACTCTGCTGCTGCACCTGGAGTCTCCTCTCCCTTCCCAGCCACCTGCTTCTTGGTCACGCCTGAGCAACCCACATGTCCAGGGAAAGGCACCGGGAGAGCCTCGAGGATATGCACCGAGCACCGGATTTTGCACTGACAGCCAAAGAGTCTCCTGACAATCTGTGACCCCAACTGCTCTGTCCCAGGGAGGATCTCACAGCAGAGAAGCCATAGGAACAAGTTAACTTTGTACCAAAAGCGAGACCCGTATGTCAAAAGTCTTGTCTTTTATGTTGGGGTTCCTGGGAAGGAACTGTTCCTTTTTGAGCAGTAGCTGTACTACACAAATTATAAGTTCTGTTACTTCTAAAACTGTCATTGGTCTTCCTGTAGTTTGACAGCCCTAATAATCTGTTCACAGCCTTATTTGATTCTGCCCTGCCAATGCATAACAGAAGTTACAGCCAAAATTCTTGCAGGCTAAGTGGAGTTTCAGGAGAGCTGCACGTAAGAGCACATCGTTCCTGAATGGTCCAAGTTGGTGGTATTTTGCCTTTGTTCAATAGACAAGCTGGTAAAGGTGGTCCCAAAATATATTCGTGTGTTAGTATGGGGGTTTTTTTTTAATATGGCAAAGCTGCCCTTCCACATTGAAACTCCTTCCCTTTTTGTATTACCTGAAAGCATCGAGAATAGCCACTTTAAAATCAAATGCCAAACTCTGTTTTTTTGTTGTTATTCCTTCATGTTTGATTTCTCGGTGTTTTGGATTTTTTTCTAAAGGGAAAAACTGACTTATGCTCTGCACTTTCTAAAGCCTCGACCAACCCACTCCTCCTTCCAAGTAGCTGAGCAATAAACCTTGGAGAAGAGGAGGGGTGGCTACAGCAGAAACTGACACACCCTTTGGCGAGGAGCTCTGACATAACTGTGATAAACAAGTTTGTAGTTCTTGTGATAAAGTATTTCAAACTTGCTGAGCTGTACTTGTAAACTAAGCTGTCATGAAGGAAAAACCTTTGTGTCATTCTCAACCTGCCTCATAAGTTAAGGGGTTTTTTTTGGTTTTTTTTTAATTTTCTGCTTGCTGCTTAAATTTTTAATTGTGTTGTTATGGTATCTGGCTGGTTCTGTTATGTAGTTATTCTTTTCAGCCTTTTCACTGGGTAAGTGATCATGTTAAGGGGTTTGACAGGCTTTCTATACATAAGCAATCAGTAATTACAATATGTGGCCATTCCTGGGCCGGCAGAGCACTTGGGCATGCATAATCAAACGTGAGAGATGCTGCTGAAACAAAAAAGGCTGCTTGTGTGCTGCAAGGAAAGCACAGGCTTGTTCTGCTGGGCTCTGAGTCTGTAGTCCTGAATCAGAAAGACAAGGGATCCCATAAAATACACCCAAGCACGTGCTGCAGCACAGGCTGGAATGGAGGCCGACATGTGGATGATGCATCATAATTTATTAACATAACCTGATAAGTAAATTTAAATGTTTCATGGCCTTTGTGCTTTTAAATCCTGGTAAAGCAAATTCTTCATTATGAATGTGAAGTGCATACAAAGCAATCTCCACATCTAATCATTTCTTGCCAGCTCTTCTTTGAGTTGTTTACAGCTGAGAGTCCATGCTAAGCAAACGGAGGGGAAAAAACCCTGACACTGTCTCATTGAAATTCAGTCCAGTTCAATAACTCTGTAATGTCACCCTACTTAAAAATACCCCAGATGTTTAATATCTAAAGTTGCTGTATGCTGAATTAGCTGGATCACATTCTCTCATCCTTTGTGCAGGGCTGTGTCCTCAACTGGTGGGAAGTGAGAGTTAGATCTTCATTAGGCAAAGCAGTTTCTGCCCAGGGAGGACTTGGAACGAGGTATTCATTGTGGCCCTTCATCATAGCAGATAAATTCTTCTCTGTGCCTAAAACTGTAGTGAGTAAAGCCATGTACTAAATGAAGTTAAGTCTAGCTGCTAATAACCTGTATATAAATTTAGCTCTATTTTTGTGTATCTTGTTTTGTGTGTATATGTTGCTGTGATTTTACTTTCTTCCCCTTTGTGCTAGAGGTAACTGTCTTGCACAAATCTGATAAATCATCTATTAAACTAGAATAAACCCAATGAAATGATGGCTGATGGGCGGTGCCATTGTGTTCTTTGCCACCCAGTAGCATGACTCTTTCTTGGAGGAGGGAGGTGACTTTTTCTTTATGGCTGATATTTAATAACCTTTCATTTTGCAACTGTGGATGTGTGTGAGCCACAGCCCAACCCTGTCATGCCAGGTGCTGGAGGAGGGACAAAAAAAAAAGGTTATGTCTGACACGAGATGTGTGTTCTCACTGCTGGGCTTCAGCAGCTGCGATCAGGGTCCTTGCAGGAATTAAATTCATCCTGAACAGTGTTTGAATTAGACAAAAGCCCCTCTCTCACAATGTTTTGCATTATTAAAATGACCTTTCCAAGAGGAATATTTTATATGTGAAAGAAGAATAACATCTTTTTTTCCAAGGCTGTTTCCATGAGGGAGTGTGGTCCTGCTGAGTGTGGAAGTCTTCCTTGTTGCACGGATCAAAGGTCCCTGTCAGAGAACATTCCTGCCCATCCCTTCTGAGCACGTGCATCTGTGTTTGCTGCCTTTCTGTCCTTTGAAGAAGGATTTCTTTATAAGTATTCAGGTGTTGCTGAGCATTCGTCCAAACATCATGTGTCATAAAAGAGAGAATAGAAATCACTCTAGCAAAAAGAAATATTTCGCATTTGCTTGAGCTACTTTTTTATCCCTGAGGCTGGGTGTGCTGGTAGCCAAGAAGCATCAGCAGGTGCAGCAGCCTTGTCTCCAAGCTTTCCAGGGCTGCCTCAGGGCTCAGCTACATGTCTCAGCCATGGCAGGGCAGGTGGCCTTTTGTAATTGTGTCCAGCTCCAGCCTGGAGCCAGAGGGAGAGAATTTAACTTGGCTCAGTCTGTGATGAAACTTAAAGGAGGTTCCAGTGCCTCACCCCCATGCTGGAGGTGAAGCCTCACAGCTGCCCAGCACCTGCAGCCTTTCAAGTGGCTGCAGCTTGGGGATGAAGCTTTTGATGCTTTGACTCCTGTTTTATACACACACATGTGGAATTTGGTTTCTCCCTTTAGAATAGACAGCTTCAGAAAGTGTTATCCACGGAGGGATCAGGGAAGGCCGGAGGCTGAAGGGAGGTGGTAGTTTTAACCCAGCAGCTTGGGCGGGTTTTCAGTCCTGTTTGGGCCTGAGCAGAGAGTAACTTACAGCTCTGCTGAACGAGCTCAAAGTGTTGTGTAGGTCAACCCAAAAAATCACAGCCCCTTCCTTAGCTGGCAGAGTGGGAGCCAGGGCAGCACAGCTCAGGCACAGCAGCACCTGCTGCAGGGGCTCCAGTGGGATTGCTCTGGAGGCAGCTGCAAATGAAAGGCCTTGGAGCAGGGAGGCAGCACTGGGACAGCTCAGCCCAGGGAGAGCAGAGTGGCCCAGCCCAGGCACGCCCAGCTCTCTTTCCACTGGCCACTTTTCCAGCCACTCATCCCCCAGCCTGGAGGGATCCATGGGGTTGTTGTGACCCAAGGGCAGGACCTGGCACTTGGTGTTGTTGAATCTCATTCCCTTGGCCCATGGATCCAACCTGTCCCAATTCCTCTACAGAGCCTTCCTGCCCTCCTGCAGATCAACACTCCCCCCCAACGCCATGGCACCAGCAAACTCCCTTGATCCCCCCGTCTGAGTCCTCAATAATGATGTTAACTGGGGCTGGCCCCAGCACTGAGCCCTGGGGGACACCCCAGTGACCGGGCAGCACCTGGCTCCAGCAGCATTCCCCACCACTCCCTGGGCCCGGTCACCCAGGCAGGATTAACCCAGCCACAAGAGCACCTGTCCAAGCTGTGGGCTGACGGCTTTTCCAGGAGAGGGCCGTGGGAGATGGTGTCAAAGGCTTTGCTGAAGGCCAGGGAGCCACATCCACAGCCTTTCCCTGATCCCCAGGTGGGCCATATGTCAGGCAGCACTGGCCTTTCACAAGCCCCTGCTGGCTGGGCCTGATCCCGTGGTTGTCCTGCATGTGCTGCATGATGGCACCGGGGATCTGCTCCGTGACCTTCCCTGGCACTGAGGTCAGGCTGACCAGCCTATAGTTCCATGGATTTTGCTTCCAGCCCTTCTCGTAGAGGGGTGTCACATTTGGCAATTTACAACCAGGACCTCCCCACTGAGCCAGGACTGCCAGCTCCCATGGCAACAATGGGTGGATCCCACCAGCCCCATGGACTGGTGCGTGTCCCAGTGCTGTAGCAGCTCACTGACCATTTTCCCTTGGATATGAGGCCTTCCTTCTGCTCCCCATCCCTGTCTCAGGAGATGGGTACCCAGAGAACAACGGGTCTTGCTGTTATAGACTGAGCCAAAGAGGGCAGTAAGTACCTCAGCCTTCTCCTCATCCTTTGTCACTGTTTCCTCCTGCATCCAATAAAGGATGAAGATGCTTCTCAGCCCTCCAGTTGTGGCTGATGTATTTATAGAAACTTTTTTTTGGGCTTTTACAGCAGCAGCCAGATTAAGTTCCAGTTAAGCTTCAGCCCTACATAACCCCGATACCCTTGTATTCCTTCTGAGTACCTGCCCCTTCTTCAAAGGTCATATGCTCCTTTTTCCCCGAGTTCCAGCCAAAGCTCCCTGTTCAGACAGGCTGGTCTCCTTCCCTGCTGGCACATTTTTCAGCATGTGGGAGCATCTGCTCCTGTGCCTTTAAAATTTCCTTCTTAAAAGCACATCCAGCCTTCCTGAACTCCTTTGCCTTCCAGTGTTGCTGCCCAAGGGACTCTGACAACCTTTTCAATGAGAGGAGGCCTTTAATTAATCAGCCATCCACCTGCTCTTACTTTCAGATAATTCCTGCATCCCATAGAGGCAAAGTCTTCATCCTGGTGTTGACTCCCAAACTATAAATATCTTTTCCTTTGAGCTAAGGAGGGTCCTTAGACTGGATGGAGCCAAACCCTTCCAAGGGAACACACCCTTGTCTTGTGTGTTTTGTTTTTGTTTGGTCTTTTTTCTTCCCCCAGAATGGGGCTTCTCTTCCCATGTGAGGTGACTCCTCCCAGATGAGGAAATGCCTTCCCTGAAAAGTCCTCGGTGCATCCCTGACTGCATCACCGAATGATGAGATGTGTTCTTACCTCAAGGGAACTGCCAGGAAAGATTATTTTCCACTGGGCCATAACTACCTGCTGCTACTTCCAACTGGCCAAAAAAAGAACACCAGGGGAGGCTTCAGTAGCTTTGGGATTAAACCGAGCAGGCACGAGGAGCAGCAGATAAACCAGCTGGCAGGTTTGAAGGTGCGACTCAGCTTCAATTTCTCTTTTGTTCGTGGGTCTTTGCACCTGCTCCTGAGCTTTAATGAAGGTTTCACAGAGCCCTGGGAATCACAAACTAATTCTGAGTGGTTCCCAAAGCTGCTGAGGCACTCTTACCCAGGACAATATTTTCTTCTCAGAGGGGTGTCTCTGTGTCATAAAGAAATGCAGCTGCTACAGTATCCTCACCTGAAGGGCAAAGGTTTTTGGGTCTGGGGGTTTTTTTTCCCCATCATGTTTTTTTAAAAAAAAAAGGTTATGTCGAAGGTTTGAATTTAAAAGAAAATAAATACATAAAATCCTTTGCTTGACCACTGAGTCAGGGAGCAGCTCCAGTTCCCAAAGCCTGTGCTACAGCCAGCCAGGGACTCTGCTGAGCTGCTGCTCGAGGTCTGTCAGAGGTTTTGGCTTTAGTCCTCCCCTGGTGCTTGCTGCACCCAGTCCAGCGTCCGCACCGATCCCACAGCGGCGTCACCCTGTCCACCCTCTAAACTCGCCCTTGCCACCAGCTCAGCCCCTGCCACGTGCCCCAGCAGCCACCTGAGCACTGAACGCTGCACTGGGCAGAAGGAAAGGGCTGTCTCACCTTATCTACCGCCGAGCCCTCCTGGTTTGTTTGCTATCAGCCCCGTGTGGAGCTCGGAGGCACCTGGAGCAGGTGGGGCTGGGATCTGCAGCTCAGCAGTGCCTTTCATCCCAATGATCAGACTCTGCCTTCCCAGGGCGCTGCTGCAGCAGAGGAGCCAGGACATCCTTCCTCTCCCTTTCCTGCTTTGCAAATGGAAGATCACAGGAGTTACCGGAAAAGCCTCTGACCGACAGACCAAGGGCACAGGGCTGGGGCAGCTGAGGGATGTTTCACCCAGACACCAGCCAGAGCTGGGGCATGACTGCTTCAGTGGCTGCTGCTGAACATCACACTTCTCTTTGTGAGGTGATGCACGAAACCACATCCCTGCTCTCCCAGTAAGTGCACACCCTCCTCCCAGCGTCTCCATGCTCCCTCCCAAAGCCCCACACAGACCCTTGGGAAGTCCCATGTCCTTAAGCCAGGCCCTGTTCAGCCCAGGAGGGGCTCAGCAGCTCAGTGCAGCTGTGTCAGCATCCCGTGAGCGTCCTCCCTGAGCCTGGAGAGCCAGCACGGAGCTGCACAGAGCCCTGGAGCCCCCAGCCCTTGCTGGGCACAGCCCAACACCTGCCCAGGGCAGCTGTCACAGCATCCCCCTCTCGCTGCTGGCTGGGGCTTCCCGTGCAAGTCCCTTCCCTCTCTGATTCAGCCTCGGAGCTCTCTGTTAGGACAGGATTGCTCATTTCCTCACAGGGTTGGGGAGGTCAACTTCGCCCTCAAATGTTCATGATGTATTTTTTCCCATAATTTCAAAGGAAGCTCTTAACTCCCTGAGATTCTGTTATTGTCAGCATCAGAAAATTGTGTAATTTTTTTATCTGCTCTCTGCTTGCTTATCCATTGCCACAAGGAAGGGCAAGGGCTGCGTTTTCCAGCTGGGAAACAAGGGCAATGATGTTAAGCCAAGGAAAAAGAGCAGAGATGAGCTTGACCTTCGGGTTTCCAGGCTTATGGAGTAATCCTGAATCACCCATCCTCTCCCACCACCACACCTGCCCCTTTGGTAGCATTCCCTTGCCAGCCCAGGAGAAAATCCAGCAACCTGGAAGCGCAGACTCACGTGTACCAGGAGTTGTTCATACTCTGATTAATGAAGATAAGCCACCCATTGTACTGATGCTTAGAGGGTGGAATGACACCAGAAGGAAAACAGTATTCCTACAAGCGGTTGTGGCAGGAGGGGAGAGTATTTCTTCATACTTAAACATCTATTAGGAAACCGTTGTCAGCACATTTCTATTTCCAATATCCAGCCCTGCACAAGAGCAGAGGATCCACAGGGTCTTCAGGCTTCACGACACAAACTTCATTACCGTGGAACATTTCCTGCCTCCTAAATGGATTTTAGTTTGCCCGATCAGGTTTAATTTTTATTTATGGCATGAATTTTCCAGCGAGCTCGAGCCCAGGAAATGGGCACTGTGTGCCCAGCATGGCAGTTCCTGGTGCATCCTGTAAGAAACTCCTCAGCTCTGTGCCGGCCTCTGCAGTTTGTCACCCTGCAGCAACAGTGAGGCCCCCTCTGAACCCAAAAGCTGCTCTGATTTTATATTAGCTAAGATTTACAGCCAGTAATAAACCCCTGGTTTTCATGGGTGTGGGATTTGGGACCAACCTGAATAATAAACTTGGTTTATTTAACCCTCTTGGGCATTTCAGTAGGAAAGGGGGAGTTATTAGACTGTGTAAGTCCTGCTGCTGTGTCCATCTTTCTACTGGAAAAGAAAGTCTGCCACTGGAGGGATGAGGAACTGCTGTCTGCCTGGAACAGCTCAGCTGAATTCCCGGAGAGAAGTGGGTTGAAGCTGTGTCTTCCTCCCAGGAAAAGGCTCTTCCTGCCCTGAGCCCAAGGAGGAAGCCAGAGCTCCCATCCCCACTTGAAAAGCTGCTAAGAGCACAGATAAGAGCAGCCAAAGCTGCCTCTGAGCTCCCTCTCACTACTTGGTTATCTTCATTACCATCACTCCAGGGATGCAACTTCCAGCAACTTGTGGCAATTTAATTATGGGATTCATACAGCAGCGAGCCCGAACCGCCCTCCAGGTGGGTTCTGAAAGCCTCACTGACACATCCAAATCTTGCTTCCCAGGAGAGAACTTCTGATTTTTACCCCACCATGAACAGAGAGATGTGTGTGCATATGTACATCATCTATATAAATAATTAAAAATTTGAAGAAAAACACTCCCAAAACAATTAAGGGATAAACACAGCAAAGTTTTCAAGCTCTTGGGCTGTCAACTATGACTTGTTCCCAGCAGCAAACGTCACTCCCCTTTATCCCCTGCACAACAGAAACTTCTTTCCTGCAGGTAAATGTCAAAGAACAAATAAACATTAGCAACAGCTAAATGTCTTCCTCCTTTTTGAGTGTCTCAACCACTTTTTTATTTGCCTGACGGCTTGGATCCAGGTAGTGGAGGGAAGGAAGGAAGGAGGCAGGGAGAGAGGCTTTTTTACAGAACACTGTTTGCTCTTCTAACAAGGATCATAAAACACCACGTGTTTTAAGGGCACAATCACACCCCGACAATAATAACTTAAAAGCAAAGTTTATAGTCCAAACAATGCAAGTAAATATTTTGACATTTGCTCATTTGTTTGATTCCTACTCAAATAGTTTCCTACTCCCAGCACACTGGGATTTCCTTAGGAGTAGCTGGAAAAAAACCTATTTATAGTGGAACTCTGAGAAGAGACAGCAAAGTGTCACTTCAGAGGAGCACCTTCAGCAGGGAAGAACAGTGCACGGCTGAGGAAAACCTCAGCATGGAGTAAATTAGTGACGGAGCTCAAAGAAGGGAAAAAACGAGGAAAAAATTGATGTATTTATCAAGGGGGCAAGAGCAGGCTCCTGGCATCCTAACTGATGGATTGATTTTGAAAATATTCACTCACCTGGCAAGGACATGCAGTCCAATACTACAGCACCCTTTTGGGGGACAATAGTATTCATTTTTTAACTCACTTTTTCATTTATCCACCTTCACTTTTACCTCCCGACCCGCTGTGATCCTGCCAGACAACATGGATCCCACATGGGCTGGGCTGGGAATGCCCACCCAGGGCTGTTCCCCACTTCTGCTCAGCTCTGCATTTACTGGAGCCAAACCTGCTCCACGTGAAGCCAAGAGACCACAGCAGCAGCAAAGTGCCCCAGCCGGACAGGGCAGCTCCTCACAGCTCACCCTGTGGCCCTGCCAAGCACACAGTGACTGCTCTGCTGGAACAGCCGAAGGGAAAATGCTGACAGCTTGAGGAAAGCAGGCAGGCTCCACAACAGAGGTGGTTTTCTAAGCCTGAATAGAACATAAAATTGTGTGTGCTGTGGCACACATGCATCGATGTGCTTTATATTTGTATCTACATGACAGAAACAGCCCAAGAGATTTCTTATGCTGAAGGCCCTGGAAGTTGAGATTACAGCAAGTCTGCAAACGCAGCAATTCACATTACATCATTGTGAGTAGAGAAAGGTGCCTGATAGCGCCAGCTGGAGTTCAAGGTGTTGCCTGTGAGTACTGATATTCCTGGGTCAAATTCCAATCTCAGAGCTTCCCAGCCACCCTGGCTCCATCCCAGAGCAAGGGCCAACACAGCACCTCAGCTCCAGGTTGCTGTGGTTTCAAGTGATGCACCATAAATCATGGAATGGTTTGGGTTGGAAGGGACCTTAAAGCTCATCCAGTTCCACCCCCTGCCATGGGCAGGGACCTCTTCCACCAGAGCAGGTTGCTCAGAGCCCCCTCACAGGAGCCTGGGATGGCCTCAGACCCATCTGGTTGGGTTACAGGGATTCAGGCACATTCAGGTTCCTCAGCTGGTCACAAACCTGTCTCCTGTGATAGGAAGGACTTCATTCCCCCAAGTCCCGGCCGAGAGCTTTAGAGGCTTGAGAGATGTGGGAAGAGAAGGTACCACCAAAAACTGAGGCACAATTGCTGAGTACAAACCTATGGCACACTTTGTCTGTCAGCTCGAGGAGCCTCACGTCAGTGAAGACAAATCCGAATGCCAGGGCCTGACTTAAGCCCGAATTCTTTCCACAAAATGATAACAGAAATCTTTTACGTAATCAAGGACATGAAACAGTTTCTCCCTCATCTACAGATGTTTTCCTAGACTTAACTCCTCGCAGGCTCAGGAACACTGCTGCAGAAACGCTCTTTGCAAGGGCACCTTCAACAGCATCCCATGAGAAAGGTTCACATCCTCTGCCCCCTCCAGCAGCGCCACAGGTTGAATTTGGGATGATGTCCCCAGTGACCTGGCACACCCGTGGGTCACTGCACTGCACGGAAAGAGAAGCAATGGCATTAAACATAATTTCATTAAAATGAACATCCTGTAATCTGGATAAAGCAGCGATATTCATAGGTGACAGACACTGACCAAAGCAGAGGCTATTCCTCCACTCCTGTATCAGTCCCAGGCTGCACACCCGACAAGTTTAATTAAACGCCCTCTAAGGGAAGGCAAAGGATTCTAAAGACATGAGAGGGAGCCATGCAACCCCTGCAGCAAGAACCTGCACGCGGATCAGGTGGTGAAGCTGCTGTGCAAGAAGCAGGACCAGCATCCAGCCACACCACGAGGTGTGGGCTCAGCACATGGGAAGGCAAAGATAAAGAGGATGCAAACTGGGCTTTTTTCTGTGTATCATGGAATGGTTTGGGTTGGAAGGGAAGGGGCTTCTAAAAGTCACCCAGTTCAACACCCCTGCAATGAGCAGGGACAGCTTCCAATACATCAGGTTGAAATCTTCCACGTTTCCAGGGATGGAGCATCCACCACCTCTCTGGGAATCTGTGCCAGTGTCTCATCACCCTCACTGTAAAAATTTCCTTCTTTATATCTAATTTAAGTCAACCCTCTTTTTTTAGTTTACAACCATCACCCCTTGTCCTACTGCAACAGGCCCTGCTAAAAAGTTTGTCCCCGTCCATTCAACCCTGATTATTTCACTCATAATGATCTTTGAGGTTTTCATTTGGCACAACATTAGAATAATTAATTGTAAAATTGAAATTCAAAAGGTTTCACTGAACTGTTTTTTGATTTCAGCCTGAAGTCAGGAAAATCCCCAGCTGATCCTAAACTATTTTTAGCAAATAATTTTATAAAGACATTTCCATTGATCCCAATTCCATCCAAGGCAATGGATTGGCACATATCAAACAGAGCTAATGTTTTATTTTTATGCAGTTACTCAATCTGGATAAATTAAATGCTTTGGAAACTAAGCAGCATGTTGAGAAAAGGAAGCTGACTCTAGCCTGAACCACAATAAGATGCTTAATTTGCCATTAGGAATTGGTAGGCATTGTTCTTTGGGGAAGTGGAAATTACATCTGACCAGTGGATATGGTCATGTTGGTGTAGGAGACATTCCTGGAGGAGCTCAGAGTTACAAACGTGATTAATAAACATACCCATGAATTTCATGTGGAAACAAAACAATATGAAAAAAATCACATAAGACTTGCATCAAAGACCTGGGATTCCTGTCCAAACTACAGCCCACAATACACCACAAACCCTTCAAAACATCATTTCCAAAGTACAAACTGAATGTCAAGAGGCAGACACCGACTCTAAATTACAACACTTTATTGCAGCATTGGCAAAGGTCAGATTTCTGAAGCTGGTGAAGATCGGGCGGCATTTCTGTATGAAATGTTACAATTTTACAAGTCTCTCTTCCTACATGCAGAAACCAAAACCAGTGGTAAAAAGGATTTTAAAAGAGCTAGAAAAAAGAATTAGTAGTAACATACAGATGGGCTTCTTAACTCAATGAACTACCTCTATCTGAAAGCAAACAAAACCCTATGCTAATAAATAACAGATTGTCAGAAACAGACCAATAAACCTCATTTCTACTTAGAAAAAAATAAAAATTCTACTTGTTTCCAGACTTAAACCTTTTTTTTTTTTTTAAACTTTTTGTTTGTTTCAATAGACACAGAGGCTTATCAACCCATGAAGATCAACAAAATATTTGGATCCACTCCTTGACATCCTCCTGTTATGCTGACTGGCACGTTTTGGTTTTCAATGATACATACAATGGGCTCAACTATATCCCTGTCCTTAGGCTGGTGTCAGGCTGTTCCAAGCAGTACGAGTCAACACCCCGTGTTCATCAACTTCACTTTCTATTTTAAACGTTAACAGACACTTTACCTCCTTGGCTCTTCAGTTTTTCACCCCTCCCCACCCCCTTTCTGGCACATCTGGCAGCAAAAGGCTCTTCCTTAACCAAGAACGTCCTCGCTGAGGAGTGTTTGAGAAGTCATCCTACTCGGCAGGGTTTTCTTCTGGATTTTGCCGTTTGCTCTATGTTTTTCTACTGTAGATTTGCAGCCCCCAAAGAACATCCTTCCAACAACAAGTGCTCGAGTCAGAGACAACGTAACTTGCGGCGAGTTCAGAGCTTTGTTTCCCTGCACGCTGCGCTGCCAAAGGCCTTTCCCGTCCCAATGTCTGAACTCCAGGCTGCTCCCGGCTCTCGCCGAGCTGCTCGCAGGTCAAGTTCCCCATCTCGCTCGTTTGCTTCTGCTCCTATGAGAAGATTAACCCTCAACGCGGTTCCCATAACAAAAAGCTTTTTTTGGGGGGGGTGGGGAGGGAGAGGGGAGGCTGCTCTTCGTGCCCCACGGCCCCAGCCTGTCCCAGGTTTCGGTTCTGAACGCTCTAGACTGACATGCTGAGATGTGTCCACTGCTCTCGTTTAATCGCTGGAGGACTCCACAACACCAGAGATACAGGACCTAATGAAATGACACTGGCGGCTGGATCAACGTCTCCTGTGGGAAGAGCGGAGAGAGGAATCAGATCAGCCCGAGGCGCCCAGAACTCTGCGGGTGAGCGGCCCCCGAAAGCAGCTGCCACTCACTCTGATACTCCTTTACCCTCTAACAGAAAGTTACATTTTTCTGCACAAACATTTCAAAAGGCCACATCAGACAAAAGAAGGGGGAAAATCTGCACCTCATCGTCCCAGATGAGATGCTGAACTATTGAAGCACACAGCTGAGCTGTGAATTTGTTGAAAAAATGAGTCATTGTAAATAGTTTTCCTCTTTCTGTGCAGTTTCTTAATGCTTAGAAGTTCTGCAGAAATGTTACAAAGGGCTTTCTACAGGTAAATTATTGGTTAGAACCTTTTTTAAAGAGTCGACAGCTGCATTAAAACCTCCCGCCATCCCTTGTTCATGAAACACATCCCTACCCACATAAAGTCACATTTAATTCTCTTAGGAACATACAAATGCCTTGAAGAATGACACCAGTTTGTAGGCAGGGAATTCAACCAGACCAGGGCAATGCAGCAGCAAGGCTACCCCAGTGTCACCAAGGTCAGCACAATTGCTGTTACTGTACCTGGGCTCATTTTCAGCTGATTTTAGGCTGCAAATTAAAATTAATAACACACAGCAAAGTAAAACTTCAACATTTGCAATTCCAAGAAAGCTCTGGGGCTGCACACCCAGGTTTTTCACCATGTAAACACAACAGTTCATGTTTCTTTACATCAGTGCATAAACCTCCAGTGTTTGCTGAACAGTCATTTCATCTAAACCTGGTTTTTACTGAAGATCTTGCAAGAAAAATGTGGCAGATATGTTAAGTGGACGTAGTAGCTTCTGCATCGCTTGTACCAGATGAAGCTTTCACACTAATTTTGTATTTGCACGTGTTGCTTTGTTCTCATATCCAGTATTTGTTTATTTAGAAACGCTGTGTATTTTTGCCAGGAAGTCCCAAACTGATGCATCACTAGAAATCACTGCAGCACTGCTTCTATTATTTGGTTTTAACCACCTTTTAGTGTCACATAATGTAATATTCCAATTCTTTGTGGCACACTCGACATCAGGAACACTGGCTGTGTGCTTTCAATAGAAAGGAACTTTAATTTTTATTTATTTAGTAGACTGACATCTCACTTGCAGAATGTTCCAGCCAAGGAGAGACATCACTGAATTGCAGGATCACGCTTTTACCTCTCCATTTCCCCTTAAAAAATAATTCTACTGCTGATGGGGAGGGAAGGAAAAAGGCTGGGACTGGCTGCATGTCTCTAACTTGGTCAAAATGACTCTCACCCAAACCAGCAGCTGCCAGGGCACGCTGGTGGCAGATCCTTGTTTCAGGGGATTACAGCAACGTGCTGCTGCCAAAAACAGTAGCAGCAGTTTTTCCCAAACCAAGTATTTCCTACTTGCACCCAAACTAGTAAACTTGATCCAAACCTGTATTTAGCAAGGTCAAACTCAGTACACAGACCAGATTAAAACCATCTTGAGCTCCATGTGTCAAATGAATCAATTCTTTGCAGTCTCCTCCCACACTCCCCTTCGTGCCACTGACACAGTTATTAATTTGTATGAAATTCATACAGTCAGCTTCTCACGTCACTGCTGAACATTAACACCGCCTGCTGTGACTGGGAAATACACAGAACCTCTGCAACAAACCATAGCTGGAGTAGAAAACTGGAAGCCATGAAAACACACAAACGCCACACCACAGGCTATGAAATAATCACATGGGTGAAGCTGGGAGAGCTCAGTCAGCAAGACAACATTACAGCTTGAACTGAGAAGTGCCCAGGAGAATATCAATAATCAACTCCTTTCTGCATGTTGCTGACATCACAAGATCACAAAAATCACTTTATTTCTTGACATGTGAGACCTTTGAAGTTGGATTTCACACTTGTCCCTAATCCCCTCGTGCCCTTCAATCCACAACACTCTGCATTTCTGCAGTGCTGCATTTCTTCACAAATCTCCTCACAAACTTTCAGCTCCAAACACCTCCTCTCCCAACTCCACTCCCTGCTTTGCTTTTCTCAACTAATCTCAGCTTCAATGCTCTTTGTTCTCTCTCTCCCCTAATCACCCAAAACCACAAACAAGAAACAGAGAACACCGAAGTGCCCATTAAAAACCTATCAAATCTGACTTACCACACTCCATACTGTGAACATCACAAATTCAAATAAACCACAAAAGCTGGACTCACCTAAGTAAGAGAATCTTAACTTCTGCAAGTTATTTTATATTCACATCTATCAATCAAAAATAAAATGCTCTGACAAAGTGAAATCAAAGTCAGTGCGCAGAGTGGGCTGGGAGCAGGGAGGTGTTTTGAGGATTGGTAGTTGGTTTCCAGAGGGCCACAAAGCTGCAGGGGTTTTGTGGTAGGTAGTTGTTATTATTTATATTATTTATATTGAAAGAACTTTTTCAAACACAGGAGTCTTTCTAATTGAGCATGGCTAAGAAATACAATTTTGCCTTCCATTCCCTCTTAAACTGAACTGTGATCAGGTGTCTCTCCAGCTTTGCTGTCTGGGTTAGACTCACACCCAGCCTGCAGAGCTCAACAAGCACCATCCTGCCAAGGCAAGCACCTGAGGCTTTTCTTATTCTTTTTGGTTCAGCTCCAGTGCAGTCCACCAGAAGAAGCAGCTGCAGGATTTGGAGCCCCCCTCCCATATTCCTCCCTTTGCTTTCCTCCCATGAAACAGCTGAAAAGGGAGGTTGCAATTTCTTGGCTGTGTTTGAAAGGCTCATCTCAGTAAGAAGTGAATTCAAAGCTTCATAAAACAGCATTGCCAATGCATCGGCTTCGTGACAGGTGATGTATGAATTATGTTGGTCCAGTAGCTGAAACAGGAAATCATGTTAAATTCACATTTCTCCTTATTATCCAAACTCTGATTTTTCAGCATTAATGCAATACTCTTTATGATGAAAATATTTAGCTAATAAAATCCCAGCATCCTGTTATTACCGTTATGCTTCATTTTTCTTTATTAAATGGGTTAAAGAGAAATAAGAGTAAGATGTAAACAGGAGACCTGAAATCACCATTTAACTTGAATATGATTTGGTTTGCCAGCCTGTACCTGCATCACCAGGGGAACTTTGGACACAGGCAGGCCCTTCCTTACTATACCTTCAAAACAGCAACGAATTTAGAGGTTACTGCTTTTAATAAGGAGAGGTTTAACAAGATAAAATCCTTGGTAAGGCCCTGCTTCTCAACAGAAGAAATAATTACAGGGAGAAATTTGACTTTCTTGGTAATCAATGTTTTTAAATAGATTTTATATAATGTGGTTATTTTCATTTCACTTTTAAAATCAAGCCATTTATTGGATCTCAATACTCTTAAACAAAGGAAAAGCACTTTATGTTTTAAGAAGCTGTTCATAACTGTAAAAGTCTATTTTTATGATGATCCCATCACCCAAAAAAATTACTTTAGTAAATTTTGTGTCCCCTGAAGGTAGCAGTTTAATAGCCTGAGAGCCAAAGGCCTCTCCTAACACACAAATGCTACAGAACTGGAGGCAAGAGAGAAAATTGTTTTCTTCCCAGTTCTGCTGAAGCAAATCAAGGATCCGTACCTTTTAAAGGAGTCACAGTAAATTATCTTTAAGGCCAGTCAGCCTTAAATGTACGAGTCCCAGAAAGAATCTCCTCCTTACAGGATTAGCAGGTCTCAAAATCTGAGGCAATACAAGCAGGCAATTCCAAACAAACAGGAATAAACTCCAAGTTTTGATCCAGCATTTTGCACATACTAAACTATAAGAAATCTGACAAAGCCTGTAAATCTCACTGCATTTACTTTAGCACAGAACAAGGACATAAAGAGAGGAGAAATAAAGTAAAAACTGCAAAATATTTCTCTTTTTAAAAAAATATATAGAGGGCTAATTGCTTAGTGATCAAGGCCAAAAGTATACGCAAGAACCCAATGCTGCCTTCATTAATTTCTGAAATGAACTGTTACAATAGGTAGATTTGGATTTCACTTCCTAAAAGGTGTTCGAAACACAGTGCTTAGGGCATGTTTAGCAACACAAAAGCAAAGGTAAAAACAACAAATCAATTTCTCTGCTCTTAACACTACCTGAAATGCAAGAAAGGCCTCATCCCCACCTCAGCTATCAGAACCTGTCACATTGTACAATACAGAGGAATCATTCAGGAGATTTATTTGCTCAGATTATCCCTAACCTCAAGAACTTTAAAATAAAAAGTTGCATACCTTAAAGAAAGCAGCAAACTATTATTTCCAGTAAGTGTGAGTTATTTTGCAAGAAAATGACATTTCAGTTGTGCTCACGTACAAAGAAGCAGCAACAACACAACACGGTGTACTTAAGGAAGCGGTAACATCTGTGTTGCACACATTGGTTCTACCAGGTAGGAATGTGAAACCTTCCCTAAACAGGTGTTAAAATTAACAGCTCAGTTCCCATCTACTCTCAGAGAGATCCTCCGGTATCCTCAGAATCCACAGGGTAACTTTTTAACAAAGCATGAGGGGGGTCTGGGCAGACACTGCAGTGCAACCTTTAAAGTCAGAAGACAATTTTCAATATATCCTATAAATCAGAGGCTCTATAAATGTAGGCAACAGACAATCTGTGCTAGTGGGAAGCCATTGGTGGACCCACAGTCTCCAATAAATAAATGAGTTGAGAAAAGTACTATTCCTTTATTGCAGGCTGAGATGGCTCAACTGATGCATGACTGCCAGGCAGAGCACTGCAGTACACAACAAATAAAATACACCTGCTCAAACACACTTCCTGGTCTCTGTTCCAAGGAGCTTATGGATTAAAAGGAACAAAGAGTAAACTCCATCATACCAAACTACATCAGAACTGCAAGTGCACGGCACTTGAATAAGCAAACACTACTCAAACTGTTTGCTGGAAAACGTCTGACCTACTTCACAGTGAAATCCTAAATTATATTTTCCCTACAACATCTGAATATAAAAAGTTTTCTAAAGAAAATAATTTAAAAGAAATCTACAGATATCACATCTCCTGGTCTGGCTGCTGTATTTAAAGAATAACTGCAGCATGCAGCTCATGCCTGAAAGAACAGAAGGCTGCAGCTATTTATGAAATACCTGCAAGTATTGTGGCAATTCAGTGTAACCGAACACTTTGTATTCCTAAAACAGCCTTAGGTCACAGTGATATGAAAAAGCTAAATGGAAAGCACTGCTCATTGTATTGAGTTACATCTGGTTCATTTCTAAAAAACATTTATTTCAAACCGCAATCTTTTTAAAAAAAGATTTTTTTGTACAAGCAGTGTCTGTATGAGGTCTCAGTGGAGTGAGTGATCATCAGGACATTATCAAATGATCATAAATATGTACCATGAAGACGTTGGAAATGCTACTGGAACACAGAAATAGTACATTACATTACGTTATTTGCAGTTTACAAAGACAGACCCATTAGGAGGTAAACTGTTCCTTCCCCGTTGCTGCTCCTATCAATCCACCTCCAAAATGAACTTGCAAAGAAAAGAGAAACATGAAAGCAGGTCTGCATTTCACCTGAAACTCTGTCTATTCAAATTTGTGCTACAGGGCTAATTTAATGGTTTATTTGCCAGCTTACTCTGAGTGAGAAAAGACACATACTAAAGCCTCAGAACAACTATTAAGCAGTCTGGAATGACTCTTTTCATGTTAATGCTGTTTTTGGTACACCATAAATTGAAAGTTCTCCTCCCCCTTCCCTGCCTTTGCTATATTTACTTTCCATTCAGAGCATCAAAATACAGAGGAATAGCTGTCAAATTCACCACACAGAAAGAGCACAATGGGAATTTCTGCAGATACTAAAAAAAAAAAAAAAATCCTCTCCCCCTCTCATAGAGAAAGCAGAGTTGCATCTTCTCCCCTACAAAAAGAGGCTCAGATTCTACCGGCCATTTCACAACCGAAAAATAATCTTTTGGCCTCCAAACTGTCAAGGAGGTACAGACACTGTGTTAGAAGCACAAAACACTGCTTGGCATTTTAAGAGAATTCTTTAGAATGGAAACGACTGCCCAACGCACTCACTACAGAGATCATTATCTGTTTCAATTATGAAAGTAATTACTTGCCTAGAACCAGAATTACCACATTTAAAGGAAGATTGTCCTACCTCCCACCGGTTTTAAAGATTAGATCTGCATTAGGTGCTCCCTTCGGATGCTGGTAACGAGGCCGCCGCTCACGATTAGTATTTGCTGGAGCTGGACGCTGTGCCAGAGACTGCAACATTTCTGGATTTCAGGCAGAAGAAAATTAAATAGAAGAAAGTTAAATACATTTTCTACGCATCATTTTACATAGGAATTTACACAAACACATTTCACTGCCATTTATACTTACACTTTGCTACAAGAGTTAACACTCCTCAAGTTACTCCACAAAAGTTAATTACAAAAAGTTATTAAATTGCATCGACAGCTTCGATAAACTCAAGCTACCCCACAACATGAACCTGCATTTCCAGATGTTCCTGCAGACGGAACTGCCAGCAATGGTTTTCATCACAGATGCTCGAGAAAGGGCCTGCGACCTTTTCTTTCTAAACACATCAGCCACCACTTTCCTCACCAATGATCAGGAACAAAGACTCACAGCGGTATGAGGGGCCTCATACATTAAACCTCCCTGGAATAGTAACAACTGGACAATGCTGCTGCCAATTAAAGACTCAGCAAGAAACCCATCCTAAAATTAGGCATTGCCAGTCAGGTATTTAAGTCTAAGCTTGGCCTAATAGGATCCTTTTCCAGGGAAGACAGGCACCTGAAGAAGGTGACTCAGCTGACCTACATTGCACCAGCTGTCCCATGGATGGAGTTTTTCACTTTAGCAGCAGTAGGAATAATTTGGTGGGTGCGGAAAGCAGCCCACACTACCCAGTTTAGCCCTGGGCAGCCAACTTTTGGGCAATTTAAGCTAGGATTGTACTGTATTTTGACATTTGGTAGAACTTAATTTCTAAAATTTTATTTCATTTTTTTTTAATGATAAAAAAAATGTCTCTTTACCAGGCTAAATTAATGGTTATTAAGTAGCCAATGTAATTACAGATACATTGCAGGAACTGCCAGGTAACCTCTGCCAATCTGGTAATTCATCTAATGGAAAGTATTCCTGACAACCCACCTGAGCAAGGATCTACATTACTCAGCAAACAGACAGATGGGATAAATGAAGGGGAAAAGTGGAATAAGCTGTTAAACAGATTATGTTTGAAAGTCTGCTCTGTCTGGTTCTTTAATCTCTGGTAATCTCATTGGAGACACACACCCATCACCTGCTACACACAAACTTCCACTGCTCTCAGTGGGGCCAAACTCGAGACTCACGAGTTTCCCTCACCACTTACAAAATGCAGGTGAAGCTTTCCGTGAAGTTATCCACCCAGTCTTGGAGAAACTGGGAAACTGTGACTGATTTAATACACAATATGTGTCAACAGTCAGTGACCCTTGTACTCATGTTCTGTACCCTCCCCATTCAGCACCTGGCAAAGGCAAAGGAAGCCACTGAACACGCTGACAGTCCATGTTCGTAAACATCATGAAACATCATCCTTCCCAGCAATCCCGTGTGCCAGGAAGAGATGTCTGGGGGCAACGAGGAGACTCAGGAGGAAAACCAGATTAGGGTACCCTGACAGCCAGGTGTGAGCAGCAAGCAGTGAATGAACAAGTACGTGCACATCTGCCTCCTCTGTTTTCCACACGGAGAAAGTTCAGTACTGGAAGTTCTGAAGTTCAGTACTGGAGAAGGTATCAGAAGGCAGAGATGGCAGGGGACCACAGTGTGTTTTCTAGGCTGACGGCACATCACCAAACCTCCTTGTTTTTTTAGTGAAGAAAAAAAATAATCTGCACAGAAAAGTACCAGTCTAAACAAGAGAGAGCCACCCAAGTTCCTAATAAGTTCTTTAAATTAAAAAAATGTCTGTAATATAATAAGCTTTGCTGAAACATTAAATCATTATCTGATACTACTTTGAAGTACATTGGTGAATTTCCATCTATTAGCTGCCCTGCGCAGATGAAAAGAACAATAAGTGCATGAGCAAACGTTGGGACAACCCCGAGGCATTCTTCCAGAAACTGAGAATTCTTCCTCCCTTGGTAACTTCAAAGCTTGAAACAGAAATTTAAACCCAACACTTTCATTCAGTGGGTAGGTACCAACTTGTCACAGACAGGATGACTCCTCAAAAGTAACAATCAACTGCACAAAATCTAAATAAAAAATTGTTCCAAAGGCAAATGTAATTTGGCCTGTTTAATTTAGCCTGATTAAAAGATCCTTCTTAGTTTGGTTTTACTCTGTATATTACCCAGGTTAATAAGATGCATCAAGAGATGTTTTAAAACAGGATGTCAATTATGGAAAACCCCTTTTCTTTTGTGTTGACTTCCTTCCTGTATTAATGTTTTATACACAGCAACTAAATAAAAATCTATGAGAAAATAATTTTTTAAAAATGCCTATTACCATTTATCAATTGGTATTGGTTGTCTGATTTTGTCCAACAGAAATGAATCAGTGTGATCCTTTTTTGGATAAAAAGTACAATTGCTCACAGTAAAATCCTAGACTAAACAGGTTCATTTTATAGATATTAACAAAGTCACACGACAGGACATAAAACCCAACTGCCTTGACCAGTAGAAATATCAGAAGTATCTAATAAGGAAAAACCAGCAAAAAGTCTCAAACAAGCCCTAAAATGTCCAATTCTAGAGTCTACTGTCTCCCTTCCTTTTTCACAAGGGGGCTTTTTAAGAGCAGCATCTCAGAAAAGTTCCTGAGCTAATTACAATGTTTAACACTAAGAATATATTGTGTTACCATTTCAGAGCTCAGCAGACACTCACTTTGGAAGATATTTCTTTTTACAATTACAGGTTTAGTTCTGGTACTATCAAAGTTCTGCAAGGAATACTGGATTCCATAGTGTTTTTAAATTAGAACTGCTTTAATTTAATTATTTCCCACTTCTTGATGAACAATGACCTTTCACTAAATACCTTAAATGAGATTTCCTGCTAATTAACTACTTACACTGTGATTAGCACCAGACTACAGCATCTTTACAAAAAAAACAGGGCAAAAACTTTTGAGATGTTAAATGGAAACAGTAACATAACACATCAGTTTTATTGGGCTGGCTTTGTTTACTATCTGAGTAAGCCAAGGGAAGCTGAATCTGAAAAAAAACACGACGGAAAACAAACCACCCAACAACCAAACACACCAAGTGCACCTGTTTGCAGACTGTATGATCTGCTGTATTAACTGTTTGCTTCAATCCGTGCAGCTTCCCAAATGCCTGACTTGCGCGTCTTAAAAAACCAAATTAATCATGTAACCCGTATGGAAACCTTCACTTTCTTAATATATGCTCCAGATTTGAGGACTCCTAGAACCTCTACAGTATGAAGCTGAGGTAACATTTTGTATTTCTCTGGTGAAGGTTACCTCAGGACTTGCAAGTCTCAGCAAGACTAATGAAGAGTCTAAATACTATTGATATCTAAAATACCTATTAATAGCTTAAAAGCAGAGCTTAAATTGCACAGAATTCATCTTGTATCCAACTCAACTGTCTTGCAGTAAATATCAGATAGATTTTGTATTACCTTAATCTTAAAAGAACAATCTCAGTTCTTCCCCTTTCCCAAAATAAATGGAAATGCTGAAATTTGAGGCCCACTTGAAAACTCCCTTTCATGGAACAGCTACAAAAACTTCTTCAAGTATAAAGACCAGGGAGGAAACAATGAATGACTAGGACCAAAATATAGGTTTCCTATAAGTACTGCAAATCAACATTTACAACTTCAGCTGCTAATCATCACAAATAATACTTTCTGTAGATCCACAAAGGTTCCCCTGAAAATAAAAATTAAATACGTGGTGATTTTCTTACCCTGATAGTCCTCTTGTTCCTGCCGTTCATTGATATCCAAAGTGAGCTTTTTCATCCTCATTCTCTCCTCCTGTTCCGCTTGCTGTTGGTTCCAATGGTTCGCAGCAAGTTGGGAAGACATCGGTACATTTAGGATCTTAAACTGCAAATGAAAATAAGTTTTTAAGTGCCCATCAGAGAAAAAACCCCAACCCATACAAACCAATCCAAACCACAGAAATGCTATGGTTATTTCTAGGTTATTTCAATGAGATACTTTCTACAGAAGTTTCTGTGAAGTGTTGGTTGTTGGTTTGGTTTTAAGCTCTTTTTTCACCTAAAGCAGCATGAGAAAATGCAAGACCTGCTAAAGACACACAGAACACACAAAAAAGGCCGAGGCCTATTACACACAGTATTCATGGGAACAAAACTGACTTTCCCTAGGAAGGCATAGCCATATGCTTTATTTCCTATTTTCATACCAGCTGATATGCCCACAGAGAATTGCACTGGTCTTGAGATAAAAGCACCACAGCTGGCTCAGAAAGCTGCATCTCCCTCTTCAGGTGTCTTCCTTCCAAAGAGATGAAGCCCCCAGAGCAGAATTTCTACTATTATCCCTTGTGATAACAGAGGAGAAACATTTCAAGCATTTCACACATTCCCTGGCATTCCTTGGCCAGTGCTTTACTTTTTAAGAATAATTCTGGCTCCTCAGTGCTTCTTATTAGTCTGGAGACAACCATGGTGTTTGGATTGACCTTTTCCTCCTCCCTCATACCCAAATGTGCCCACCACACATTCAGTCCATTTTCTGATTTGCCATAAGGTACACCAGGTAAGCTTGGCACTCCTACAGAAGGACCCTCTCTCTGGAAATCCAGTTGGTATTTTCAGGAAGGTGTAGGGAAGGTGATTTCTTTTTCCCCAGACTCAGAAAATCCAAGTTGCTACAATCTTTTTTTTTTTTTTTAACAATTGTTCCAGAACAGAGAAATAATTCTTAATCTTATCCACAACTGAAACAGTAGTTCTCAGAAAACCCTTTAATACTAAAGTTTGCAAACATTTAGAATAATCTCACTTCCTCCTTCAACTCCATGTCCATTAGAAATAAGTATTTCTGTGCCAAAAGAAGGGTAATGCATTTAAGGATAATCACTCTCAATATTCCATTAACTACTCTGAATCCCGCTGCTTGTTCTCATCATGGGAGATCTATTTCCAAAGAAATAAAAGTAAATTCCTAAGTGTTCTTTACACTGTCAAAAGCTGCAGAAAGATAAATTATCAAAACCTCTGTTGAGAAGGTTTAGAGTAAAAGCAAAATCCTCACGACCTGCGGTTAGTGTTTAATGCAATAATCCCTAAACAATCTCAAGGGACCTCAGAGAGTAATGCCCCACTAGCAGCAGTGATGAGTGTGAGAAGACTCCAAGTACTCAGATGAAGCATTTGAAAAGAAATTGTGTTTGAAACAATTAAGACAGACTCTTGCAAACACCTGAGAAAAACCTGGGTACAGTAAATCCCTAAACCCTACCAAATACAAGATATATTTAGATGAGATTTTTTGTGGCTGGGAGAGAGGGTAATAGCATATTATACTGAATATAAATATGAGCTTGTTATTAAGGTGTGCAAGGAAGAATAGAAATGAAAGCTGAAATTCCAAGAGCAAAGTAAGCTCTGGTTACTTATTGCTGAGCAGGCTGTGCATGTTCCCAGATATCATCAAATGAACTTTACGTAAACTACACAAATAACTAATCCATTAGCAGCATTTCAGGATAAAAATCATTCCTAAGCTTCACCATTAAGCTCCTCATCCATTTTAATATGCCCTTTATATTTTCTCTGCTCTATGGATTTATCAGCTTAATGGGATTGGTGTTTTCAGACAGGATGCTTAAAGTACAAAAAGAAAACTGAACTACAGAAGGGTGTAAAAGAGAAAAAGATACAGAGAAACAACAGCCTGGCAATTAACAAAACACCACTGAGTCACTATCTCAAGGCAATCAGCTGCCACCTGAAATCAAGTCACTGATGCCAATTACTACAGGATATGATGATTACTGAGCAACTGAAACATTTCCGATTTGCAAATAGTGAGGAGGTGCATCAAAACCCTCTTATTAAATCTGTGAGATGGGGGCAGGACAGAGAACTTCGCTTTAAAGCCGTCAAACTGAAGGAAGATCAAAAATTATTATTCAGAAGACTACACTACAGATTTTATAAAAATGCCATGAGTTAAAGATATGAAGATATAAACAAGATAAAGAATTTCACATTCAGGGAGAGATTTGACAATTCCATGGATATTATCATTCTTTTATGGAGCCTTGCTAAAAATCTTTCAAAGGGAAGGAAATCTTTTGTCTTAGGTAGTAACCAAATTTCTTGACTTTCTTTTTACTGTCTATTCCTCATTTTAGTTCACACCCACCTGGCATAAAACTTCTTGGTTCAGAAACACCAAATGGTATTACACAGAGCTCAGCTCTGATCCCTTATGATGACAACATTATTTCCCCTTGCTCTCTCATTGCTTATGGATAAATCACAATGCCATCATCTTAATTTCAAATAATCATGTTAGGTTCTACGGCTACTAGTTTTCTAAGTTTTGAGGATAAAATACGGTGTCCTGGTCACTATCAGCCTGCAATGACCATTAATTTGGGTACATGCAGCTGGTAAATACCAGTCAGTGGTGCTTGTATTGCTTCAAAAAAACTACTTGTCAATGCTGCACTAAAACCTGGGTGGACACTGACATGTGAACGGAGTATTTGGCAACTGGACCTCCACTACCAAATGTTACCCTCGGGAAGGAAGCACAGCATGATCCATTTTTCTAACACTGCTTGTTTCAGCAGCACCACTGACAAAGAACACAGAGACCAAAACCATTACTAGGACAGCAAGCAATTAGGCTGATGTCATTTATCACTCTGGTGACTGTGCAGATGAATTTACTTACAGCCTCCCAGGCCACTGCAAACTTCTTTTGACTGTTTTTAAAAGCTGAAAGTTTACAGCAATACCTTAACAGGGAAGTATGCATCCATCACTTCAAAACTCTGTGCACATTCTGCTCATGCAGATTTAAAATAAAGCACTGTAAGAAGGAATAATTATTTTCTTTTCAACTCCACCTCTTCTTTCCTGCTTATTTTTCTATTAAAACTCTGTACTAAACCACATTTTTTTTCTGAATACAGAACTATGGACAAAGAAGCCTTTCATTAACTCAAGAGCCGAAGAAGTCTATAAAGCAACTGTTTTCTACATTTCTAGAAACACTGAGAGGAGTTTTGGCAGGAAGAGCCTCCTCCCAAAACCAAATATTGGGGGAGGAGTAGGGAAAACTCCTGAACAAGTTCTGCTTTCTTTTTAAGTCACATGTTTGCAATATTTTCCCCTTTACATGGAATATGAAGATCCCAAAATTCCTTGTAACTACAGATACTCCTAGTAAATTATCCTGAAAAAGCTAAACAACAGTTTTTTAAAAAATGGAGTTCTCTTAAACCCTTTCTCAGACCAATGACCACAGTCAAAAATCTCCCACTCAAAGCTTTTGTAGGACTTTGTATACCACATTCAAATTCCAGGAAAACAGGAAAACCACATCCTACATGGATTTTTGAAATGTGTTTCATATAAAGGAAGAGAAAGAGCCTACTTCGGGTTTATACACCTCAACTGCTACACTACTGTGACAATATAGATAACAAATGTAAAAACCAAGTGGTGACATGGATCTAAACACTTGAAAGGCTCAGATGCATGGCATGAAACAATTCCTTGGGTATGCTTTCCATATAAATTCAGAGTAATCTATTTTCATCATCAAATTATACAACCAAAATGAAAAGGTTTCTTTAAAAGACCTAAACCATGACGAGAAATGTATGTGGAATGTGTTAGGTAGAGATTTGTGTACTATGGATTTGCTGAGCTAGGAAAATTCAAACATACACTGGAGAAAAGAGCCAAGACTAACATACAGCTTAGCTGCATCAGGCGAGGAGTTAGTTTGTTTTATCAACCTGATTTCCATTTAAGCTCCTGCAAGAGATTCACTCAGTGCATTCTGGAACAGTCTCCTACAAGTGTCTTCAGAGATAATGACTTTTTTTTTTTTTGCAAGTTGAATAAATTCAGCCAAGTGGCAGTTACTTAGGAAATGGAATTTAGCAATGACCATATATCTTGATTTGAAGCTGAGAGTGTTTTCAGAAGAACCTGTAGAATCTTAAAGATTCCAGAACATTCCTTTTTCTTTCTACTCCTTTCAATGTTCAGTGGCAGTCCACCAACCACATCTCTTCATCTTCTACAACTATATCGAAAATACATGCAAGACATACCACTGTCCTACTGGTATAACCACCAAATGAAAATAGTAATGGTATAATCTGACCATGGAATTTTTCTACAAGAATTTTCTACCAAGAATTCCAAGAAATTATAGATGGCATTTTCTATTTGTCAAAATCAAGTTGTCTGTATCCGATTTTGACGAATGAAAGAAGAAATAAAAATTTCTGTGTTACTTTTTTTGAAGTGAAAGGCCTTTATTTTTTTAAACAGTATCTATACCTTACATAAACTCTTACCTGCTGTTTGTTGCCTTTTCTTGTTAACATGACAAATGGCATCGTGTCCCCAGACTCTGACTCTCCTTCCCCACCTCCAAGTGGGGGGCCCTTCTTCAGCTGACTTTTGAGATGCAGAGGAATAGCAACATCCAACTGATGCACTTTAACAGATTCCCCACTCCGTTGCTATTAAAAAAAAGTGAATTCTATAAATGATCAGATGCTGACACAGTCAGTCAGGCTGGCAACATTCAGATTTTCACAACTGAGAAAAGGTTTAACCTTCCAGGAAAATGAAGCAACATGTAAATACATTTACTAGGCTTTATTACATTTTCCTTTGGTTTTCCTTGCTTGTGAAGAAGAAAGTTACAGGGCAATCTCTTAGGCAAAGAAATCTAGAGACCTGAAGAGACACACTGTGGAATGTCCATTCTTAGTTCACGATTTTTTTGGTACATTTTATTAATATATTTATTATACAGGGCTTGCTATGCTCAAACATTTACCAGATGTGACTGAAAAAAAAAGGTACTAAAAGGTTATGTAAATTTAAATGTATCTGCATTTTAAGCCTATTAAAACCTAAGATAAAGGCAGAAGTGTTGCACAGTATCTGCTGCAGTTATTACTCATTCTGTCAAATATATGTCAGTATGTCATATATTCACTGGGCAAACAATACAATTAACAGCTGTTTTACTAAAAGCCAAACATGTCAACTGCAGAGAAGGAGGTCAAAACAAAGAAAAAAAAAATCTTCATTCCTTTAGTATGGTAAGCTAAGCATTAATCATTTATTTGCTTTAAGAAAAAAAATCAACCGTAGTTAGCTGTACATTCAATTAAGAAAATAACTATTTATACCTGAAGATTTTCCAGCATCATTTTATCCAAGGCCTGAATGAAGTCCTCATCCTCTGCACAAGGGACATGCTTCAGTCCTCCTCCTTTAATCATTACTTCCTATTGCAATGGGAAAAAATCATCCATTACGTTAGTTTCAGAAATAGGAATATTCAGTCTAGAAGTAAGTGGCAAATATCCTTACTGCTTCTATCTCATACTCAATCGAAAGGTTTATAAAACCAAATTGTTCAAGAAAGAAGTTTTCAGCCTTGATTATTTTCTTGAAAGGCACATTTCCTGATTTATGGTCACTCATAATATGGTCACACACTCGTGTGTGTGTGTGTGTGCAGGTGCACGGACACATTCAAGATGCGGCAACAATAGAAATAAAAGTCTCTATCCTTAACACACCTGTTTTAACTCAATTTTCCACTAAGTCCACAAAGTTAGATGGTATTTTCAAGAGCAAGACTACCTTTCAAGTATTTGGAAAGCACAACATGACAGCAAAAATGTCTGAAGGCAACACCCCACACATTGTTCCATAATGTTCATTATTTCCTTACTAGGCAACACAATTCAGGGTCAACCAGAGGAGTTCTTTAGCTGCAGATGTTATAATCTGTCAATCCCAAATTCGTATTTTAGGAATTTTGCAATTTTTAGCTTGTATCGTTTTCTGTTTTGAGAGCCAGTGCAGTGTAATTAGTTTACCTTTTTGTATCCTATCACTTTGCTACTATTGCTGGCATTGCAAAACCATCATTTACACGGTATTTTCCAGTCTAGCTACCTGTGAAAGCTCACGGTCTTGTGAAAACAGGTTGTAGTAAAGCTGACAGCATAAATATTTTCAAAAGGTAATAACCAAAGTTTGCAAACATGAAAATAAGCTATAAAATGTATTTGAAAGAGTAACAGGAAGAGTCCTTGCTGTATTTTCCCAGATACGTTATGAGCAGCATTGGCAAAAAACATTCAGTAAAGAAAACCAAAGATGCAAATTCAATTCACTCAAGTCAAATCTCCAACTCAATACATACTGTATTCTCCTCATCGGTTTCATTTTCCTTATTGGAGTCTGTAAGGTAATCTGTGTTTTCTTCCTCCTCTTCTTCACCCTCTTCTTCCTCATTGTCAGAGCCCTCCTGAAATATTCAATTTATAACTGCTGACTATTTTAAAACAAGGAGGACAGCTGGTTTCTCAAACATTTTCTGCGCCTTTTCTAAAGTCTCCCCATCCAAACTTGTTCAGTTCAGTTCAGTCTTGTTTGTTATGGTTTTTATTTAATGTCTCAGTCTGAACTCACTCAGCTTTACCTGCTAATTTCAGAAATGTACAGCAGAAAATGGAGTAGTGGCTGATACACCAGATGGTTGTGCTGCCACTCAGAGGGAACTCCACAAGCTGGAGGAACAGACTGGCAAGAACTCACGAAGTTCAAAGAAGGGAAATACAAAGATCTCCAGAGGCGCCCTCCCCACCCACCAACTGTTTATGATTCTATTGGTACTAATTTATGGGTGAAGGCACAAACCCAGCCAAACTTCAGGACCTTTAATGCTGAGAGACATATATTGAAAGAGAGCTTATAAGTAAATCAACCAGACTAAGCATATGGAGAAAAACTGTTCTCTATTTCCTTGATGAACTCATTTTCTTGTAACAATACCATTATCGTGTCAACTTTGCTGTGTCACAGTGACAAGTCAGAATTTCTATGTACTTGTGGGTTTTTTTATTGGCTCCACCATTTTTGATTCAAAATATTATTAGCACAGTAAACAAGGAAGGTTTTTATGCTCCACAGATCTTTTATTTATTCATATTGCATAGGCATACCCTGAACACCTGTTATTTTTCCTAATGACTGCTTTGACATTTAGTCAATACATTTGCTTCTGCAACAGATAAAGAAAGTCATCTGAAAGTGGGTTTTTTTCAGGCCAAAAGCTGAAGGTATCTTTTTGCTGAGAAGCAGCACATACCCTGAGCAAAGCTGTCAGGTTCAAGTTTCTGCCAAAATAAGGAATAAGCCTCAGACACTCAGTTTTCCACGTACACAAAACTGGGATGGGGATATCCTCACAGTACTGACCGGGTTGTGCACACCCACATTTCACCTGCTAACTCTGTTACTTAGAAGGGCTTCAGAAAGTAACAAGCAATCAAAATCACTACTTTTACACGAGGCAAGGGAAATGATTAAGTTCACCTCTTCTTCTGGCTCATTTACTTCACTTTCATTTCCAGATTGTTCCTCTGTCTCTGCTCCACCTTCCTCCTCTTCTTCATCCTCTTCCAGATTCTCTCCTTCCGTAATGGAATCTTTGGAATCTTTGTCATTCACAATTCCTGAAATTTGGAAGAAGAGAAAGATTTAGAACATCAGAACACATGTAACCACTCAAGTTATATGTGGAAGATCACTTCAAAAGTCCATTGTTACTGAGCACTGAAACTTTCCATTTGTTATAATATTTGACTTCTGAATGAAACATTTCCTATATAGTTAACTTAGTCATAAAGGGTAATAATGTCCTGTCAGAAAAGGAGGAAAACATTAGAGAGAATGTTTAAAATCTCCCAGAGAACAGAAGAAGCTGTGCAAACTGCCTCAGAACATCCTCAAACTAAATGTGGACCCTACTGAAGAAACACGCACCAAAATCTGAGTCCAAACTACAGAGATTTTAGAAAACCAGCAGAACCCAGAGACATGAAGCCCCTGGAGTCTATGCTGCAGTACTTCCCTCTACTGTCAATTAACAGTTTTGAAACAACAATTTTCTCAGCCTGTAATAAACCTTTACGATTCTCTCCTAATGCTCTGAGGCTGCACTTGAACCTATGAGGATGTAGGTGCCTTTATGAAGTCTCTGGGAAAGCAGTCTCTTCCAAAGGCATTATATAGTGTGCTCATCCTCCTTGCAGACAGGACTGACAATTCCTACACTGTGGTTTTAGTTCATCTTGCAGTTTCTCTTCCTGACCTGCTTGCCTTCTGCCCCTCAAGATGGTTTAGTTTACTCTGCGTGTAAAATATCAGTCATAAGTATCTCCTTCCTTTCAGTAAGGCATCCTTCAATGTAATACCATTATTTGTACCATTTCTACAGAAGTGAGAAATAAGTTTTAGCTTTTTTCAGTGTTTCAGTGTCCAGTCTTAGATATAGATTTCAATCAGAATGTTTTCAAGAACTGAGCATGGTTCTGATTCAGGAAAAAAAAAAAGGTCTGTTTTTAGAGAAGGACTACTGCAATATGCAAGTCATCCAATGCAAAACCCCCAAACTTCCAGTATACACTATTGTTCTCATACATTCTTTTTTTCCTTTCATTAATTTACAAAGCCACTTAATCCTCCAGAGGATTGCTGATGTCAGCCTTCTAAGCCACTAATTTTTCTAGGAATTTACTGAGGAGTCAATACAGTTACTATGCAGGTTGTCAGTCCTTTTTTGACATTACACCAACAGCACTTAGGGTCAGCCATTAGTGTAAAGTTTTGTGAAGCTCCTATTATTTGTAGGAAGGAAGTGCTAAATACCTTTCAAAAGAATATTACAGCTTATATAACTAGTTGTATATTTCTTCCTGGTTATCATTTTGAGAGCATGAAAGCCATGAATTTAGATCATACCATAGGGGAATTCTAATCTGCTTTTCAGTTACTACATCGGGAATTTCAAGGCACGTCAATTAAATAAACAGCATATTTTTTTTAAAAAGTTCCTCCTAAAGCAGAAGTTGCAACATTTTATGTGGCTATGAGACGTATTCATCCCATTGAATTAAAGGATTATTCTTAAAAATTGAATTCGTCCAAGTAGATGAAGTGCTATTAAGGCCCCAATTAACACTTAAAATGTCTAAAATTAACATATAAAATCTTTTAATGAACAAGCTCGTTTTCAAATAAAAATGGAAGATTAAAAAACAGTTCCATTTAACAAGTAATGAGCACAGTAGTATCCACTGTTTTCTAAGAACGGATACGTACAAGAGGTTTAAAGGTTAATATGATGATAACAGTTTTAGATACTCACTAATCAGTGTATCTTCAGCTGAGCTGTGCTGCCAGCCCAACTGTTTTCTCCTGAAATTAATGTGCTTCCTATATTTTTCCGATTAAATTAATAGTTTTCTTCCTCATCATTTGCACCACGTGACTCCATAAATTAATACACACACACACACACACACTTCTGCTCTCCAAATACTACTATATTAACAGTATTCATATTGACAGCTTTTGACAACATCCAGTACTTCAGAGTCATGGAGATTCTCTGTAATATCTATGGTGATTAGAAACAGGCAAAGAAGTCACAAAAATATTTCTATCATGAGAATAAAATGATCATAACAATAATAATACTTACCTGCTACCATCATAAAGAGACAATTTTAAGAACTACAGGAATTGTAAAAAATGCCTAACTTCCCTTGCACGTTTTCTTACCCAATTTTATTAAGAATTCTCGTTCCAAGTCTTGCACCTGTCTGACAGCTTCTTCCAGAGAATTGCAGAGTTTTATCTTTGGTCTCAGCAGTTCCAGTGTATCACTGATCATATAGTCTATGTCTATAGGAAAAGGGTGGTCTTTTGTCCAAACATCCAGACTTTTTTTCCACCACACGTACCGCTAGAATATAAAATATTCAAGTCAATGATATGCACAGATGTTTATAAACCATTTAAGCTATGAAGTTTAAAATGCTACATTTGTACAGTAAGAAATGCACAAGATTTCACATCAATCCTCCCCTATTTCATGCAACTAATTAGATATTCTTGTATCACTAAAAACTGTTTGATAACACTGGATATCACAAACATTAAGAATATGCTCCTTCTATCATAACTACTGTTATAAGTATGAAGACTGAACAAAAAAGCCCTGACAAGAAAGTGCCTTCTCAGGGTAAACTCTTTCCACAAGAGATGAGCACTTAACAACCAGCCAGCTTCCAATTCTCTCCCCATATATTTTCAAGAAAATTAATTGCCCCGAAAGCATAATATGAGGAAAAAGGAGGAAAACATCACCAGAAAAAAAAAATCTTTAGAGTGCAGCCAGCTTCAAGCGACTTACCCAGTTTGCTTTATAACAAATTCACATACACCTCTTACACTAACATTGTAAAAAATAAATGCTGGTTTTAAGTGAACCTCACACTAGAACTTGAGAAGTAAGGTGCTGCAAAAACTGCATCTGAAAATGAAGTATGAGGACAGAATCTTACTTAAAAGGTGACATGGTCAAGAGGAAGGCTTGCTGAAATTACTAGGTGTAACAGAAATATAACGATGTCTTCCCCAAAACATTTATTTTTGCATTTAGTGTGAGCAACCTGGTCTAGTGGGAGGTGTCCCTGCCCATGACAGGGAGTTTGAACAAAGTGATTCTTGAGGTCCCTTCCAACTCAAACCATTCTGAGATTCTATACTTCAAAGCATCATTTTACACCTTGCATACAGATGAGAGATTTGATTCCTTAAAGTTTGAATTAAGTCGTTATCACCTTAATTTTTATTTTTTAATCCCCTTGCTTTAGTATAAATTATAGAGAAAAGCAGAAAGAAAAAGAAATTAAATCAGCAAGTTTTAGCATGAATTCCACGGACTGGAATTCCTCATTTCAGCGTTTAAACACTCATCATGAAATCTTTTCCCCACTTCATTACATCTATTGAGTCAGAACTTTCTTTGCTTCACCCTGTGCCCATCACCTCTCATCCTTTCACCGTGCATGCCTGAGAAGTATCTGACTCCTCTTTCTCTACAAAAACCATTAGCTGAGGAGAGCAAACTAAATAATCTTCTCCAGCTGAGCAAACCAGCAATGTGAGCACTGAGAGCCTCCTGATCATTTTGGTATAACTCAACACACACATCACTTGAAAATAAAACTGTTACCAGACAGACAAGATTCTTAAAATTATACTGCTAGAGAACAATGAGAGAAATATGTACCAGACTGACTTACATTAGCTTGCTAAAGAATTCTACAGAACTGTATGAAATTCAGAATACCTGAAAATATACAAGGAAGCAATCAAGTTTTCGTTTGCTGGATCCTCTGTCAAAATACTGCCCACAGGTATCGAGGATAGTACAGACGAGTCTGATTCTGAAAAGATGTTCTGGAGGGTCCAGTGGACTAGGACTGCCATCAGGGTTCACACCAAACGAGGTGAAGGAATACAGAGTTCTAAATATTACAGCCGACTCCACCATTCGGTAATTGTAAAGCTCCCCCAAAAACTTGGCACTGCTGATCCGCCGCTGGTTAAACTTTGGTTGATTAACCTTTATCAAAAAAGAACAAGAAAATTCACTCTATTGTGCAGACACAATAGAACATTAAAAGACCCAAACCCAACAAACCTTTTACAAAGAAAAAAGGTGTATTAAAAATTGATAGAATTTCTTATAATAAAAGATGGTTATTTATGGCTACATACATTACACAAAAGCAAACATCAAAAATTAGTTATGAAAGCAGGTTAACTAGTATTTAAGTTCCAATACATTTAGCATACGCTCCATCTTAAATCTACGATGACTTTTCATCACTCAGAATTTGTGTAATTATAGTATCTATTAAAATATGGACTGGTCTCCAAAGTTACTTGAAGATGTGTAGATCTGTCTAGACTGTGAAAGAACAAACTCTATGCCCTTACTATAATAAGGGAGGCAAAACAATTGCCTTAAGTAATGTTGTTAGTTTGGTTTTGTTGAGGCTTTTTCTGGTAGGGTTATTCTATTAATTTAAATAAACCTATACAACGCAAATAACTGAAGTAGAAGGTCATCATAAAAAAAAGAGAATCCAAGGATTCCTTTCTTTAAGCAAGATTATTTTAGCTTTCCTTTCAACATAAGTAGATGAATATAGCTTAGCGAGAATACTGATTGTTTACCTCCATTCCTAGTCGAATATCCTCTAGCACTCCATCCACAACATGAATTCCGACATCTTCCTGGTAAAGGACCAACCCTGCTAAGAGGTTGGCTACACAGTGAATACTATTATATTTCACATTCCAGATGTTGATCATACAGCATATAACATAGTCCTTAACTTCTGCATCCTGCCAAGGCAGCTTGCGCATCTGTCTCAGGACCTAAACCAAATTTCAAAACAAGCTTCACATTTTAGCAGGTAAAATATCAAGATGCTCCCTGTCATCCCCTCTCTCTCCTGGTTGGGACGAAATCCCTGTAAGCACCTGCAAACAACCTCGTTCTCCCTTCCAGGCATCCTCCAGGCCCACAGTGGCTATGGAAGACTTTATGTACATAACCCAACTGCTGTCCTCAAGCTACTCATCAAGCTGTCCAAGGCTGTTCCACAATTTCCTTGCTCTCACAGTCTGTATTTAACTGAAGCCTTTTTTCTCTTACTCTCCCATCACAATGTACAAAACACAATGATTCTCATCCCATTTCCCCTTTGTTCAGCACTTGATGCTGTTGAGAACACAGGTCCACAACTGGAGCCTTCTATGTATTCCAATAAAAGAAATGAAACCATCTTAATCATAGATACAAAAATGATTCCTCTTCCTTGCAACTGAAAAAACCATAACCCTCTCCAAACCTTTTCCAAAGTTACTACTACACCACTTCCAGTAAAAACTGCATTAAAGATTTTGAAAGGATTTACCTTCTCTGTGGTGACCTTGGAGAGATCCTTGTAAAGAAGCTTACGGATATATTCCTGCAAGGGAGGACGTTTTTTCTTCACAGTTTTTTCAGCTGGAGGGGGATTACAGTAGTAATAGGCATTTTCTACCATTGTAACATAGCGTGCATCAAGATGCATTGCTTGTTTTTTCCTCATCATTTGTTCCTGGAAACAAATGCAAATGACCAGTTAGGGATGCTGACATACCACATTTTCAAGCCAAAGGCTTTTAGAGTTACATTTGGGATATAGTTAATACAAAAGGTTGCAGAAAAGTAAGTTAAAAGCTTGAGTAGAGAGAAAAAAGGACAAAGTACATCTATATGGTTCTGTGTTGCTCTTTCCATGGTCATTTTTCTTTATGATCCCTATTTTTATAATGGTTCACCTGTGGTAAAAAAGGTTTCAGAGAAGTATTTAAAATTTAACACAAAATCTTAATGCTACTGTTCAGATAAATGGTTGATAAGATTACTAGCAACTCTGTTTAAAACATTATTTAACTAGAGTTTATAAAGCAGCTGAAATACTGATGTCTTGGCACAAACACAGTGAATCATCATAAGACTGGCAATCTACTTTTTACATCAGCATGTAACTTCAGAGAGTTTTTGATGGTTTTGTTTGAATTTCCAAAGGTTTAGACAACAGAATTTCCTTATTCCATGCTCCATTGCTGCTGTTTACCCAAGCAGAATCAACTGCAAGAAAAACAGTATCTACCATAAAGTAACGTTTCAGGAAAAACCAGACAAGTAAGAGTCAACACTAATTACTGTGCTTAATTGTCAGGAGTGTCCTGCTTTCCCTCACTTAATACAATTTTTTCTCCACACTTCATTTTAGATATGTAAGCTAAGGTTTATTTTGTGGGGTTTAAAAATTTCTTTTATCTAAAAATTCTGTACAAGAACTAAAATAGCAGTTCTAAGCTGCTGATTTTTACAGTTGAGGATGAGCTTAATTCCATTATTAAATACTTTTTAATATGAATCTGTGTATTTATATCTATATAGGTGTAATTCTGTAAGTTGCATTAAATTTTTATGTACATTATATATCCTACCTATTCTAAATCACTCTATGGTGGTTCATCAGGAAACTGCACTTACTTAAACTTTATTATTTACTGGAGCTTGGCTACACAGTAATTTACAATTTGAAACAGATAAACAAAATTAACATGTAAGTACTGTTTCATCCCCCCTCCCCCACGTTAGTATATCCATTCATGCAGTCCAGTAAACCAACCAAGAGTTTAAACCTCCTTTGATTATTGGTGAGGAAGCATTATTTTTCATGCTGGTGGCCCTTCCGCTGAACTTGAACAATTTAAAATTTCTTTTACAAGGCAGTGATTCATTTCAACTGAAATGTCAATGTACTCAAACAGCTCCTTAACGCTGAGTTTCAGCTGCTAATTCAATGGGGAAGAGTAGCCTTGTGTAATATAGTAACCCAACAAACAATGTCATTTTCCTCCTGGATTTTAGTCATCTATCACCAGGAAGGTCTCCATCTGACACCAACGTAAGGCATTTCATTCTTAACCTTTTCCACTACACAAATGGTCTTTCCTTTGATTCCCTGAGACTGTTCCTTTCCAAATGGGAAATTTCTGTCAGCAGCAGCACAGTTTCCTACAGGCACCTAACAGATGCACAGCACTTAACAACTGAGTACACAAATTGTGTTATGTGGGGAAAAACCACTTAGAGTAGAAAATTCTGAAACCTTCCCATGTCATATATATGTTAACGTTACCTTTGAAAATTTTTCATCTTTTCTAGATAGATCAGGAGAAAATACACCTTTGCTACCTTAACGGCATTTATGACGCTATACTCTAAACTGAAAAATTAAGTGGGCCAAAGTGAAGCAGAAGAGAGAAAATGGCAGAAAGGCTTGCAAATAACATTTAAAAACCCCTAAACCTACATAATTTGTATATTTTCCTGTTATAAAAAGTTGTACATTATACTGTAAATAACAGTTTATAATTAAAATGTTTCTTCCCAGAAGAGACAATATGCACTACGTGAAGTCTCAACATCACGGTAAGTTATTGGGTTTTGAGCAGTCCTGAGTGTGTATTCTAACTGTAAGTGGATTGTATTAATCTCTAGTCTACTAAAAATCTTCAGCATTTCAAGAAACTGTTTCAGTCCTTTTTCAGTTAAGGCATGAAATGGACAGGCAGGAAAGAGAAACCATAACATCACATTGTTTGTAGTAACAAAAACCTTGTCACAATTAAGAAGAAAAAAGCAAGACCCGCAGTCTAAAGTGCTTTAAGCTCATCGACTATACTTTGGGTCTTCCTTTTCCTAGGCTATAATGAAGAACTACACAGGTAAAGCATTACATTTGAAGATTAGGTTTCTGTTTTTCCTTTGATAAAAACAGGCCACAAACAACATTAAAGTATCCGGGTTAAAATATTAAAACTGTTTGGGTTTTTCCTCCTGGTGAGTAACAAAATCTCTCTGCACGTAGCATATACTGCAGAATCATTTCAAAAGAAAATCTGGTGACCATTAGGGGAAAAAAAAAACAAGAAGTAATTAATCAAAACCTAAGCATCATGAAAACGCCAATTTAGGAAAGCATTTCAGCATGACTGCCATTTAAACATCAGATTATAGTGAGATACTGAAATTGTGAAGCTCCTCCTTCCCTTCACTACCTGCAGTGCTCTGCCCTGCTACTTGTTCTGACAGTTCAAAATGCAAATTTTTAATTTCCTGAAGCACATTATTGTTATAGTGAATTAACACAGTTCTACGTGAACTGCATTTACTTTGCCACAGCCTCTGCCTGTACAAACAACAACTCCCAGTTTCAACACCCCCTATAAAAGGAGTCACACCAAGAATGAAGCCACCGTGTTGCTTAAGTTCTGTGTGTTTACCAACACAAGAGATCTGGCTCTAAAGCTTAAGACAATTGTCTAAGTTAAATGGTTAAAAATGCATCAGGAGGCTTTTAATACCAAAATTTCAAATACTCTTTTAGCAAGACCACAACAGCATAATAGAAGAATTTGACATTTTAACATGATTATGTTACATAAACATAGATTAAGATGAAGCTGATGTTCCTTTCAAAGCTCCAATTCAAATAATTCATTTATCAACAGACCAACCCTAAAGCCAATCTAGTTTTACATTAGTATTTCAAAGTACATAAAGGACACTGAACTTGAAAGATTTGCCCAGAAGACAATTACCAGAAATAAACACTGTCCTAATAAAAGAAGAATCTCTAAATAATTTGCAAAACATGAAGCAGTTCCACAAAACCAGGATATGATCACTAAATGTTTCTCTAGAATAAGTTACTTAGTGCCACTAAATTTGCAATGCTCTTATAGAACACTTTACTTCTCAATAATTAATTTTCCCCTAATTACTTTTAAAATCCCTTCTTAACTATGACTTTCTTCCACACCAGGACAAAGCAACATTGTCTTTAATAGGAGACATGCAGCCTGTTTGGAATCTTATTACAAAATACATCATCATCAGTAAAGATTAAGACCAATAATTATTTGGAGGATCAACAGGCCTTAATTCTACCCATAAGAGTCACTGAGTAGATCAGCTTTACAATTGCTTAGATTTTTACCACAAGATTGTAATCAGCTTGCTTTGGAAGAAATCTTTTCCACAGTTCACACCAACTTGTACCACAAGACTATGATCCAATTTGTATAAGACTATTTAAGTCAAAATTAATCTCTGTAGGTTTTTTAGGGGAATGTTAGAAGATGCAGCTATTAAGATGGATGCAGAATATAAACCTATTTAGCCTATTTTACATCTTAATAAATAGATATTCCAAACTTATTTGCCACCTTCCACCTTCTCCTGGTTCCTCAATGCATAAGAAAAGACTACTTATCCAAAACCTTGTGAGGCTTTAAGCCTCAGTAATTCAAACAGTGTTTGGTTTGTCTTGCACTTCACAGTTAAGCCATGTTTAGCATTCATCCAGCAGATTCCAGGAATCCAGCTAACAATCAGCATTTTTGTAGTGCATAGCACTAAAAGCAGTCAGTTACAAAAACCAGCTCTGGTAAAAGTATTTATTTTTTCCTGATTTCTAAAATTTTTATTAACTACCAAAAAGTGATAGCAATGAGTAAAATGTCTTTTAAAGATAATGGAACAGTATTTTTAGGGGAAAAATACTTGGTTATGGAAAGGAATATATTTCACAATACAACACATCAGCTGGCAAACCTTTAGAAAATTGAGATTCAAACCTTTCAAGATACAAAGTACATTGCTACAAAATGCAAGAGCCAAGGAACTGGCAGTTAATTTGCCCATCTCTTTCCTCTCATGACTGTACCACCTCAACAGATGTTCTGACACTCAAAGAGGTTCAGAAAAAACTAGTATTTTGTGGAAAAGAAATTGTACAACAATATACCCAAGTATGCAACTGCTTCTCCACTAACTATAGCACAAGAAGAGACACTACTGGTTTCAGAGAAAGTGAACCTATCTTTGAAGGTCTTCTTCAACCATGTCTGACTTGGTCTCTTGCCTTAGACACAGAGTTTTAGGATTGTCTCTCAAGTCAGTAAATACATTATTCAGTTCTTGTTATTTTGAAGTCTTTGCCAGTACTTCTCCAGCCTTACAGATCCCAATTCTAATCTTACTTTAATTCCCAACCTCTATTTCTAAAACTGCTTCCCTTAGTGTCTTCATAAACTTTTTCTTCACATTTAGAACCCCAGATCATTATACAGGGCATAGAAACCACCTCTTGCACAAATGTCTTCACCTCCAGTTGAAATCATGCCTGGCTCCACTCACTACTATTTTTCCCCTCAAACAGTATTTCAGGCATGTGCTGGTACAGATAAAATATTCTTTCAACCTCATCCTCTGGGTGTGCCCGATCTCTGAATTACTAGTAGCTCAAAAGCAAGAGCTTTTTACTTCAGAAATTTAATTCCTTTTTTACATTTTCTTTCAAGTCATGAAGAGACTTTTAGGTCAAGTGGAGTTCTCGAGAATAGTTTCAAAAAGAAGAAATTGCTTTAAGTCAGGACATGACATCCTCCCCCAAAAGACAACAAGTTTTCTCTTACCAAAAGAACGCTGGTTCTTAAGTGAGATTCTGGTGATCTGAAGAGGAATCTTCCACAGGTTTCCAGCAAGGTACACGCCATTTCAATATGGTGATGAGAGAAGTCTGACAGAAGCATCTGATATGTATTTATATAAAAGCACAGCTTGTTAAACATCTTTTTCAGTTGCAGAAAACATTAAATAATATCTACCAGACTGGACACTATGATGGCGTTCTAAATTCTTTACAGAATAAATGCAAATGGATTTCACTGATCAGATGTTAGGACTGGTAAGGGCCTGGCACAGGTTGCCCAAAGAAGTTGTGGATGCCCCATCCCTGGAAGTGTTCAAGGTCAGGCTGGATGGGGCTCTGAGCAACCAGGTCTACGAGGAAGGTGTCCCCTGCCCAAGACAGGGGTTTGGAACCAGATGATCTTTAAGGTCCTATCCAACCCAAACCATTCTATGAGCATTCAAAAGATGAATCTCGTTTTAAAATTCTTAAAAGAACAGTCTATGGACCCCAAATTTAGGCTCCAGAAGAACAGGACGCTTTGAAAGACTGGCATTAAAACCCCACCCAAACTACCCAACAATACTCCACAAGGGCACAGTACCCTCAGAGCACACCCAACTGCACTGTTTTAAGTTAAGCAATAACTATAATTAATACAGCTTTGTATTTTACAGCATTTTATAGACAAGAGAAGAGAAATTATGAGTGATTACGATTTTTTTAGGAATTGAGATTTGATATCTAAAAAGTCAATGAATAGAAACTATTCACACAGAAAGTGATCTTAAGCTGTGAGTCTCAAGCACCCTTTATTAAAGGCACTTTTATTTTTTAAAACCTATTTTTAATTCGGGACTTGACATCAAAGTTTGAATGTTTATCATATATGCAAAGTGAAATGATGTGCCTAGAGATTAATGCTTTCCAAAGATGTTTTGTTCCTCAACAAACAAAAGCACCTGCTAAAATGGCATAAAAGCCTCTCCTTGCATCACTGAAATGCTTTTTGCCTCCAGTCCCTCTCCCTTACTGTTCTTTTCTCCACAAAAACATTAATTGAAATCAACATAATTAAAGTTTTGCAATGTACAGCAGATTAATAAGTAGCAATGTTTGCCATATTAACAAAGAAAATGATTAGCAGCTTGGTTACGTCCAAATGTAGAAGTTTATTTTAATATATTCCTCCCATTAGAAGAGGTAAAACATTCTAACTTCTATAGCAGCTATAAAAGTCTCCTCATACCCAGTAGCCACAGACACCAGGGTTTAAAACATCCCAATAATGAATTCAGACAAGATCAGCAGCAGGTAAGTGCAGGGGAATAGGATGGGGACACATTGTCAGCATACACAGGAGTACAGGACTATCACAACACCAACCTTTAAACAGTGGAGAGTATCGTTTTTGGAGAACATCTTAAACTTGGTAAGCTCACCAATAAACCTCACAGTTTTATTCTTTGTTTCAATGTTGATCTGGTCCTTTTTTCTTACCTAAAAAACAACCAAAAAATTGACTGTAGGCCCTCAAAAATACCCACTTCTTCTAAATTACTTTGATCTGAATGTGCACAAAATACACTTGGGAATTCAGTAGTGTTTGGTATCAGTTTGTTTCCTCAAGCTCCACCTTTACTTCTCATTGGGTTTCCTAAAACTTCCTACGACCTGGTTTCTTCAGAAGATTTTGAATTCTTTTCCCCATCTCCCCAAAACAATTAATTCCTGTAACACACCTACAGACACATATCCTCCTCCTTTGCCACAGTGAAGCAGTGAAAAGGTATTATAGATTCTGTATTTTCAGAATCAGTAAGAACTCTCTTTGGGAATGGGGCCACTTGTACTGTCCTCAAGGAAATATTAAACATCGATGGCTTTTCAAGTCAGATTTAGTAATGTGCAGACCTTTCTCTTTCTTTTAAAATTACTGACATTCAGCATAAATTTAGGAACGAAACGCAAATATATATCTATGTACAAACATAATCCACAAAATAGAAAATTGTATTTCCCCAACAGAAGGAGGTTTTTCTGAGAAAGTTAACTTTACATAGTTAAGATTCAAGTAAGTCTGAGCAATTTATACACATTTTAATGTCAATATTAGAAAAAAAATTGAAATCTGTGCCACAGAACTCAGAAAATGATGAAGGAATCATCACTGTGCACCATAACAAGTTTGATTACCACACTTAAAAAAAAGTGAAGGAAACAACACTGAAAAATACATTTGTGTGGGAAATTTTGATAGACGAAAATTGTAAAACCTAATTTGAATGAAATACCATATGACAATAGTAATCACTACAACAGTAGCCTCGTAGTGGGAAATGTTAAAATAAGCCAGGTCTCATTTTAAAAGCAAGTTATTAAATTACAGAAAACTCTTAACACAGATGGAACACAGTTTCTAATTTCTGTAACTTCTGTTGTAACTGTTGTACAGTTCATTTATATAAATATGCAAGCATATATGGGAAGTTGCAAAAACTTCTCTTTTACAAAGACTTAAAAAGTTACAAAAACTTCTTTTTTTCTAGAACTGCTGAGCTGACAGAAAAATATTCTCTGAATTTTAGAAGTAGTATCTACACAACACAAAATGTTATTTTTTTCCCCAAAGGATGACTTATGAGATTGGTTAATCTGAATGTAAAATCTAAATCACCAGTACATACATGGAATCTGAAATCCCCTTTCAGCATGGAACACAGATCCTCTGCTACATCAGACATACAGGGATGCAACGTGGCAACCAGTCTTGCATAAAATGGTAGCAAATCCAATCTGCAAACAAAGGACAGGATAAAATAGACAATTTATAGACAAAAATGCATTTATGTGTACAAATATGGGTACCATTTTACTTGTGAAAAGGATCAATACACTGACAGAACTACACACATGCAAGTTTTTTGGCCCACTTCAAATTGAAATATCACTCAAAAATAATACGAGAAAGTAAACAACCACATCCTTGGACGGTTGGAATACTTCATAGTTAATTTTTCCTTTTTAACGACTGCTATAGGTAAAATGCCAAATACCACCAACTACAGAATTTGGCCCTCAATAAATTACCAAACAGAAAGAAAATTCAGATACATCTCAACATGCAAAAAAAGGTTCTTACAGACAAGGCCATGGGTTATTGCAAGGTATTAATATTTTTTCTGAAAAACAGCAGACATAACCAGGGAGGTAGAGAATATCTTTACTTTTAAGGTGGGAAACTTCTAAATGAATGTAGTAGTTATTACATAAAACAAAGCTGAGCAGATGTGATGTGGTCACCCTTTCCCCAAAACTCTGCTAGTACTCCCACAAATGGTAATATTTCCAAGTTTGCTATAGAATTTCCTTAGTTCCTTTTCTCTTTCCTTAATTACATGCCTTCACACCCATTTCCTTTGCACATTTATGCAAACCAGCTGTGTATATATCAGTTTTAAATGCGGAGAAACCAACTGCACTCTGAGGCCTCATAATATCATTTAACAAGCTGAAGGAAGTATTTTCGGTTTATTTTCAGAATGTTGAGTTAATGCAGTAAACAGATGAACTGTAGAACAAGCCCAAGTTTTTAAGTGGAGAGAAACATCCTAAATTTGCGTGCTTCTAGTGAGAAATTGCCTGTAAGGGAAAATTGCATCTTGAGTTTACACTTTATGAAGGATTAAGGTTTTCCCTACTGCTCAGGAAAGGAAAAGAAACAGAAAAAAAAACGCTGACAAAAAACCCAAAAGCACAGTTGATACACAGAGCTTGTCCTGGCATAAAGCATCAAGACAAAAACCCCAAAACAAAGCATCCACAAGTGCCTCCTTTCTCCTTTCTGCCTCTATGTCACTGGAGCCCGTTTCCAAGATATTTAATACCCACTTACAGAAAAAGAGACAATTATGTATTTAAATTGTGGATTAGAAGCACCAGAATATACTCCCCCCAAAAAGCATAACTAGGCAGCCTCCTGATAACACACAGGACTCCTGGTGAAACATTGTGGGTATCTCAGTTACCTATTTAACAGTTTTTATCTCTTTTGTTAATCAATAACTGAAGCAGTATTTACATTTTTCAAGCTTGTTGGAACACAGAGTCAAGGCTGGCTACCCACAGCAAATTACTACCATGTTATTAAGCATTTAGCCATTAACTTTGAGAGAAGTGAAAGTCTCACTACTTCACACACACCCACAAAAGCTAAACTAAGAGAGGACTGTGGCTGAACTAAGAGCGTATATTTAACTGAGGGGATTTCTGTATGGCAACTCTTTTAAGACAAATACCAGAAAGTTTTATTCTGGTCTCAACAAGTACCTGCCTGCTGAGAGCTAATAATTTCATCTCTGTAAACTGAGCATACCTGGGGGAAAATTAAAGTCTTAGAGCACATTGTTGTTATTCCCTTGCAGGACACAAAAGGTTTCTTCATGGGGAAGCGTACTAAGACTGGGTATTTCTAAATAGGTGAAATATAATAAGGAAAAGCCTTGGGTTAATTACGCTGAAATTGGCAGTCAGAGATTGAGTTAGTTCCCTCTCAGGGGAGACAAAAATTCATGTTCAGCAGTGGAGACATTCCAGTATCAGTGGCACCATCTACTGGTACCTGCGGTGCTTTGTTTCCTCCATAAGCATTTCTTTCTCTTGAGAAGGAGGGAAGAACTGAACTAAACCCCCACCAACTCCACAGTATTGCTTTCTCTTCCTGCTCTTTTGCATTATGAAGCAAGATCTGGCATCAGGGATGAGTCAGTCACTCTCTGAAGTCCATGCTAAGCACCCTGAATATACACCACCACAGTAAAAAGCACCACTTCTGACCACTGCCACTTAGACCACACACCATGGACAGAAGCCTAGTCAGCTCTGGATCTCAGGGTCACATGAGCTGCACATCAGTAAAATATTTAAGAGCATGTCTTTTTTCTACCATTTCAGATGTCAATTTATTAAAAAAAGCCCAAACAAACTAAACCAATCATAAACCAACCTACAGAAAAACTTTTCTCCGAGTCCTAATTGCAATCTCTCTAAAATGGATGCATCCAAAATTTTATGCCCAGGAAGAGGGAAGAGGGCATTTTGTACATCTCCTAATTTCTGTGATTCTACAAGAAAGACAGCTTAAAGAATGAAGCAATGGAGCCAGAACTCCTGCCTCCCAAGCACAATCATAATGGATAAAAGCAGTGCATTCACAGGGCCTGAACAGGTACCAAGTGCCACCCACACTGCTCAGTGGGAAGACAAGGATGCTGTGGAATTGGAATCTTACCAGGGAAGCACTTTTGGCTTTTATTTCTTTGCCAGGACATAAAACTCCTTGATCTCAGGCATATCCCTCAATTTTATCCTCAGCTGAGACCGGCCACTGAAACACTGACAAGTCAAGTTCAACTGAACAAAAAGGACCTTGCTACAGCGAAGTCTCAGGACGAAAAGCTGACAGTAAAAACACAAGAGGCTTGCAGCTTTTGAGTTAAAATGTGCACAACTATTAAACACTTAAGAAGCGGCTAACTTCTGAATTAAGAACCACTAATAACACTAAAAACTTCGATATGAACAACTGATCTCTTGCTGCAGGTAAACTTGCAACTTCACGGATCACCATATATGGCAACACCAAAAAATACCAGAAGCCACAACAGCCTCTATATATTGCTTAACATTTGTCTAGAATTGTTTAGAATTTAAAGCCTAAGAAAAGATTTCAGACTTCTCATATTGAAGCAAAAAAAAAAAAAATTACAGAATTGCAGTAATAATAATTCTGTGCACAGGAAGATAATGCAGTTAGGACAGCAAAGAACCACACAAAAGTCCTAAAGCTGTGAGCAGTATGGGTTAAATCACTGTCTGCAGCCCTGGATTAAAAGGCTAATATTTAGTTTTAAATCAATCCTCCAACCCAAATGTGAAAGCCACTCGTATACTGGCATTGAAAAATCTTTTTAAAAGGCCTTCTGTTCTGTTGGGTTGGAGGTTCAAATCACAGCTGAAAATGTAAATGTGATCCATTCATCAGTATTCAACAGAGCAGGGCAAAGATGTTGTATTCTAACACTGATCTACAGTGAGTTGAGGAAGAAATGGCCTTTTTTGTCAAATTAAGTTTTCTGTCTTGAAGAACCCTAATTTGTCCCAATCTATCCAACCCTAGTGGTAGTGAGAAAGCTCCCTGACAACACTACATAATGACTTTGATTTCCCAGTGTCTGTGTTACACTTCAAACACAAAACCAGTTTTACACTTTCCTGGTAAAACTGTCGTGCCTGCACATTTCTGAAAACTGATCCCAGGAGAAGAAACAGAACTTATTCTGTTATTGAAATACCTCATTATGGCTGCAAATAAAGCAGCTAAACTTAGACAGCATTAGCTGATATGCTTGGAAACTAAATGCTTTTGGAAAACATACTGCTTTATCTGCATGCTCAAGGACACTGTTCCTCTGAAGCTTTCACAAAAAACCCTCCTCAGAAACATAACCATAACAAGCTTTCTTCTCCTACAATATCCTGGAGAGATATTGCAAAAATTCCTGGATTAGGAAAAACAAGTATGGAACAACAACAATGGAAGGTAAAGCCATATCATTATGGCTCAGTGAAGAGATATGCAGAGCAAAATCATCATTAATGGACAGTGTACACAAAGCCTTGAAGCAGTGTGTTATAGAATATATATAATTTTCTACATCAGAAAGGATTAAAAATGTTGATTTGAAGCCACACACAGCAGAACTGCTCTTTTAACAACTGCAGCAACACAGTTTACTTAAATATTGGGATAAGTTGCCCTTTCAAATTGTCTGCATCTATGGGCAGTTCAGCTGGTATTTACATTCCAACTGCTTGTGTTCTGCAGCCGAGCAGCCCAGAGATGGGGTCACCAATGCAGGCAGATAAACACAACTGAACTTAAGATTTAAAAGAATCAAGGTAGCTTGAGTATTCATTAGTCAAGTAGGTTCCCAGAGAAGACAGCAGGAAAAGGAATTAAAAGAGAATTGTACATCAAATGTTAATACTTCTTAATATTAGGAATAATTCATATTTATAATTAAGGATCAACAGTGAGAAGATCAGCTGAGCCATTCGCTTCAGTGTTAGTTCCAACTGCTGGAGACCAGAAACGTCACAAAAGCAGCAGCTCCTCGAGGCAACCCCACCATCCACCCTGCTCTGTTGAGTTCTATGAGTAAAGTTAATACTTTTAGAATTATTATCACTTTAAATAGAAATCTGTAGGGCAATGGAATTACCATTGGGAAGACAATAAATCAATGGCAATGTGGAAACTATATACATTTCTAGGAGTTTCTTAACTGTCTTCATAGTACAGCCTGATCTGAGATACTAATTTTTTAATAGTGCAATACATCAGGAATGTAACTTTTACTTTCATGCCATCTATGAAATCACACTGCTGAATTTACAAGCCATCATGCTGTTCTGTTTCAAAGTACCTCCTTTTGCTGTGCACATCTATAAGTTTCTCCAGAGCATTGTCATCTAGCCCAATTTAGCAGATTATGCAAAGAGAATAATGGATTTTCAAAGAGGTTCCAAGAGTTAGTGATCAATTTCAGCAATCTGGAATCTACAGCACCAGGAAAAAATACAGGGCAGTGGTACAAACATTACTGTATGGTCACAGACCAGCCAAAAAGCCACTTCCATTTTGCAAGTATGGAAAGTTCCCTATTATAGTAGAGCTGAAGACAAAAGACTAAGCGGTGCTGCTGATTTACATTGCCGTAGATGTTCTAAGCTGTGAAAAAGAAACTCTTCTCACATTGTGTTTTGATGCATTTCATGGTTACCAGCAGGCTGATAAATAGAAATGTTACTTCCTCTGCAACCTGCATTTGGGCTGAGGAGCACATTGTTAATTACATCTAACACAGAAGATTGTCAATTGCCTGCCTCCTCTGTCATTAATTCATACATCAGGCACAATCAGGCCCCGATCAAAGTCTCCAAACACTGAGGTGTCAAACCCATAAGTTTTAGAGTCGAGAATACACAAGAGAATGAAAGATGATGTGCACTGTTTGAACGTGGAGTCAGGTTAATGTCTCAGTCAGCAAACAAACCATTGGTTTGCACACAGAAAGAGAACAGGGTTATTAGCACAGCAGATGCTTAATACAGATGGGATGCAGAAATAGGCCGAATTAAGGTTGAAAACAGCGCAAGCCGTGATTAAACTTAAGGAAAACAAAGGACCAAAGTCTGTTTATTCAAAGCCAGTCTACACGTGTTGAGACAAAACAAACACTCAAGCTATGTTTTTTACCCTAGTGTTAAAAGGTAATATGGAATCAAAGCAGTATAAACTCATAACAAGAATTCCAAGATGATCATGATCACTTTAAATTCAGCATCAAAACAGCTTATCATGAGAAACAGGGCAAGGTGAAGCAAGGAAAGCAACTTCTTCATAATTTCACCTATTTAAGGCTCAAGTTTACCAGAGAACAGAGAAATATATTATTCCTCCAATGATTTCAATGTTTTTATTTGAATATTTGCAACCATTTTTAGAAGCAGGGCTCTTCCTGTAAGCGCAGGAAATCTGCTTACACAGAGACAAGGAGAAACAGCAAGAGCTCTACAAAGGCAGATGTACACAGACAAAGGAGGCCAGGCTTGAAGTGGCTGGCTGAGAACTGGCTGTTGCAGAAGACACAAGGCTGTTGTACTGTATCAGAATTAACATTTCACAAGAAATCCTCCTTCCAAACTATTCTGTGCTCTAACTGTCCACAGGCTCTAACACAAAGAAGTGCAAGTTTCCTGAATGAAACAAATGCTCCCTTTTTGGTATCAGGTAGGTTTTGCTCTTGTTTTCACAGCTAAANAAAAAAAAAAAAAGAAATCCCTTATTAAAAACCTTAATTTTTGGCAAATTATCATGGTGTGGATCATTGATCCTAAATATTTCTTTGGTGCTTCAGCATAAGCCACTCCAGAAGTGCACATCAGGAATAAACAAATGCAACTCGGAATATCCATCGGTTTTAAAAAATACATGCATATGTTAAATTAAATAACAAATGGGTGAATCCAGCTTGTTCCCCTTCAGTTCTTACCTTTGTCTAGGAACTATGAAAAGTGCTCGTACCAGTTTTCTTCTGTTGGCTTTTGTATTCATATTCATGCAAAAATCCATTGCTGCCTATAAAAAGGAAAGTTAATGCAATACTTCACTTTAATGCAGTGGGTTTTAATGAAAGCAACAAAAAATTGTTGTAAAACATGGCTTTTACAGAGCCATTTCTACTACTTTAAAAATAACCATAAAGAAAAATCTTCAGTTTTGGCTGGAACTGACATAGTTAGAAAACATGTCCACTGAGAGGAATAGAGACTGATTCAAAATTAATTCAGCTACTGTCAGACTCCAAAGCTTCAAATCTTTCTTATCTATCTGATCTTGCTTTATGGTTTTTAAGAGTGGATAAAACTAAAACTATGACTGTACCTTGTCTATGAGGTCTCTGTTGACACAATTTGGAAGCTGCTGAAGAAAAGCATCTACTATGAGTTTTAAATGAGATCCAGTACTGGCTTCTTCATCCTCTTGTTCTAACAGAGAGAAACAAACAAGCAGGACACATCTTTAAGCTATAAGATACAATCATTTATGAACATATTCCCCAAACAGTGCCTTTGTAATGTTTAGTTGTTAAGTATTCATCCACATATTATAAAAACGAATATAAAATTCTGATTTCCTGACATCAACTATGAAGATCTCACCAGACCAATACCCCTGCTGTCATCTTCTAATTGCAAAACTTGTGGTATGCTTCAAAAATTTTCCAGACTCTCCTCTATGAATTTGGCACTTAACACCTGATTTCGCTTTTCCCACTATTTGGTACCACTGAAAGAAACCTTTGAATTCTTAAGAAAAATTCTTAAGAAACACAGTGCTGCTGTTTCCCCTAGTCAAACTAACACAGCTACGCTTTTAGAGGTGCCATTTGCAGCCCTTTACACATACTTAGAGGTTAGAATTGTTAAATCATGCTATGTAAAGCCGTAACATAAGAAAAATCTTAACCAATTAAAAAGACAGAAAGGCAGAGCTGAATCTTAGATTTCAAGGAAAGTTAAAACAGAAAATATTTTATTAGCACCCTACGCACATTTGATGAGAAAAGTCATTTATACACTGAAGTCAACATTCCTCCTTGTAGTCACTTTTCAGGCACTGCCTTTCCATTTGCTTACTTTTAAAAGCTGTGTGAAGGAATCAGTAACTTCCACTACATAAACATCTTTAAAATAATTTTCACTTGTATCTGAATGACTTGTTACAAAAACATTTATCAGAATCCTAGCAGTGTCTACCTATTAGTTTCATAAATAAATAAATAAATAAATAAATAATTTCCCCTGAATGCACTCTACAAATCTACAAACCTACAAACTAAAACCCGTAAGATCAAAAAAAAAAACGAAATTAGGAAGAAGAAGAATTCTTAAAACCAATTCTTTTTACCTTGCTCATCAAGAAGCTTCTTTGTAAGATCTTCTGCCTCATCTCCACAGTCTAACTCCAGTGCATCATCATTAATATCCAGGTTCTCCAGCTCCAATTCCAGATCCTCGTTCCCAGCTGCTTCCTTATTATCTTTGGCATCTTTTGAATCTATTTACAAGTTAAGTAGAAATACCAAATAAATACTAATAAATTGATAAAGATACACAGTCATGATTAGAATACAGGAAGATTAATGCTGCTAAACCTACATCTCTTTAGTGTCTTAATGGAAAATCTTTTACACAGATGAAGAAAAAAAAGAAAAAAGCAGAACAGAAGGAAGGTGTTGATGAAATAACATGCTATATAAAAGGTCAAATAAAAATTATTTCCTTGAAAACAGTATCTGAATCTGATAAAGATTCAGAAAAGAGTAGTTAATATTTTTCTTGGACCACGACACTGGTCCAACACTGAGCATTTTTCCAAGAGATTACTATCTACAGAATTTTACTGTTCTTTCAGGCCTCCTTCCAATCACATTTGCAGACAACGCTTCATTTAAAAAAAAAAAAATTCAAGGCAGATAACCTTATTAAAATGGGACAACTTCTAAACAGTGCATACATCACATGGAAATACAGACTCACAAACAACATATTTAGGATCACAGACAAAATTAGTCTGGATGGGACTTTAGGGATATCTCCAGTTCAACCTTCTGGTCAAAGTGGACGAGCACTATTCACACCACATTTCTCAGGTATTTTTCCAGTTGCTTTGAAATATTAAGACAGAGATTCCAGTCTCCCTGGGCAAGCTGCTCCAATATCTAAAGATCCTTACAGGGAAATTTCAGAATTATCCAAACATCCATCTTCTCTTACACTTTGAGCCAGGGATGGTGACTTTTTATCTCATTGTACCTAAAGTCTGCACATGCCTGGTTGTGAACTGAGGGCTGTGTCAGAAGTGAGGAACCACTCAGATCTTTTCATCTAGTGAAATTTTATGCTGACAAAGTCACCTACCATTAATAATTTAATAAGGAAATAACAGTGAAAAAAACCCCAAACATTAACATTTGCAAAATGGGAAAACTCTTCCCATTTCTCACAGAAAAGTTCGTATTTACTCACACTAGTTAACCTCCAATTACTTGAAATTTACAATTCTAACAATACTAAAATGCATTGACTTTTTTTCTTCCTTAATAACCAGATATAATCCCTACTCCACCTAGTTTATTCCCTAAAAATTCATCCAAACTGGTGTACTATCCTGGTTACCACAAATTATTTCATTAGAGACTCATTACTTCCATCAAGTTTGTTTATCTGTTGGACAACATATGTAAAAGAAAATACTCATCTAAGCATCCTACCTCTTGATTCATCTTTGCTGGAATCCTTGTTCTGGGAATATTTCTCATTATCTTTAAACAAAATTGCTGGCACAAAAGCCTTCAAGTCAATGAGATTCTCATAGAAGTTTCTAGCATCTTCATCTTCCCAGATACCCCCCTCCAGGTCATATTCTCCAGGCTTTCCTGGTGTGAAAATATCAATACCAGGTCCATGTTCTGCAAAGAGAGTGAAACCACAGAAAGTTATTTACACAAATTTACAATCTCCTACGGGGAGGCACCTTAGAGATTAACAATCCTTTTAGAAAAGTGTTAAACTACTTGTTACCACCTCTGTTTTCACCTAAGTGTTGCAATGCATACTTTCAAGTGTTTTTAACAATTCAGTCTTAATATTAGACATATCAAGAAGTCATCTTAAAATTAGAAATTTCATTTTGATTGAAAATACAGACAGAATCAAAGAGGAAGTCAAATCAAGTAAAACCAAACAGCACATTATGTGGTATTAGAAAGGAAAGTTATAACAGACTTTAATAACATTAGCATTAAAAGTAATCACTTTGAGTACGATGAACTGTACCCCACTGAGTTCTAAGAATGAAGTTTAAAAAGAACAATTTAAAATTTAGAGGCACTCAAGAAATACAGCTTTTTTAAGTTCAAGATCATTTAAAGCAAAATAGACTCATGATTTCAATAACATCTCAACGAATCTCCAAGTTTAGATTTAAAGGCATTGAAAGCTGCACTTCTGCTCAGGAGGCCAGACAGCCACACCTAGTGACTTATCTGGCCTAACAGTATGTTCCTGCCCATAACATCATGACCCAAAATAGACTTCAAACGTATTTTTTAACAGTATCAGCTTTTAAAACTCTAACAGTTTTTAAATACTAAAACCTGCACAATATTAAATGGAAAGGATCAGGTTAAACATATTTTTAATTTTCCGTTTGTCACTCTGTCACCAGCAACAAACCTTAAGAGATATTACTTAAATTACTGTAACTACCCAGAATACACAATAGTTATGGTTACATGTTAGGCATAATTACTTTCATTTTAAAAAATAAATGTATTATTCATTAGCTGATATCCTTCAGGGGTAAAGGCTGAACGAAATGAAACCAGCAGAAAGAACACACTGGTAAGAGGGTTTGGTTAGTTTTCCCACCACATCCAAGCCAAGTCCAGGGTTCTGTTGTCTTGCTTTAGAACCTGGCTTACCCTCGGGCGTTGGTTTCTCTTGGGGAAGGTCAGGCATGTTCTCATCCAAAAGATCAGCCAGAGACTGAGAATTTGCCAACAGCTTCTGATATGACATTGCAAATTCCTCATATTGCTTGTGTCGATCTTCGCTCAGCTCTCCTTTGGAGTGGAGAATGCGTCTACAAAAATCAAACTTACAGTAAGACCACCATTTTCCTTAAAATATATTTGAGCTATGCTGAACCATTATGAATTTCTCTGAGCAAAGCTAACCTGCCCTCTTTGAGGGAACTGTAAGAATTCTAGTTTAGACCACAATAGCAAAGATTTAAGCGACACTATTATTTTTCCAAACCACACTGAATTTCCAACTTCAATCCCACTGAAGACAGTACAGTCACAGAAGCTCCAGCTTCCACATCCAAAGAGAAAGACCCACTTACTCTTTGCCACGATTAGGCTGTAACAGTACTAAAAAGACTTGCATAGTGAAACAAAACATTCGATAAAACATTCGACTTAGATGAAAGCTGGATAAAAGTTGCTTTGCACCTGTAACAATCCATTACCATATTGTTTAAATTATTACATGAGCTATTATCACCAGGAGGGTCAAAAAATTTGCAAGCAGCCCACTGACTTTCCAACAAACCAAGTTATTTCAAGGCTATCGGTCCAGATTATGAGCAGTTACATTTGTTTCTTCAGCTGCTCTTTATTTTCTTTTACAAAACTATGCATACTTGTTTTATATAATAATTTTTAAAATTGAAATCTGTTGTCAAAAGTAATTTGCATTTGAAGGAACCTAATCACTGCTTACAAGTGCTGGAACCACTGACCAAGCACCCTGCACTGAGATGAAAGCATCATTAGTCTGAAAAAAGGCACAAATGCCACCATTTCCAAAACAAGTTGTATCATTACATCATCATCTGTAGGATTCCATTACCATTAGGCTTTTATTATGCAATAGGCACACAGTCACAGTCTTGCCAAAAGACACAAGCATTTTGTGGCATAAGAATTCTGAGATAGTTTAGGCAATGGAAGTTGAGGGATATCAGTCTTCTTGTTCCAGGTTAACTGTAAAACAAGTCATCTTTGTACACATTCACAGGGTGAGCAACAAGATCCCTCATGCCTGCTCAGAACCAGAAGTGGACACAGGTGTCTGGCGAGAGGGCAAGAAGCACTAATGCTGGCAAAAGATCTATTGCTCTGACAAAACACACTTATTTAACACCTATTGCCTGCTCCTGCAAAGTACAGCAAAGAAGAATTAACAAATTAAATAACCACTGACAATTTGTGAAGTGCAGTAGTTCAGTGTGGATTCAGGAAGCACGTTAAGTGTCAGTTCATAGCTTTCCCATAGAGACTGCTGTCCATTGCATCCATATTTTAAACTTAAAATATACCAGCAGCTTTATAAACATGAGCATTGAAGCTTTGTGCTACTATTAAAAAACAAGAAAAGCAAAGTGCTGTAACAATAGTACAAGACTTTCAGTTCTCAATTTCAGTTTCAAGAAGACAAGTAACAAATTCAAAGAAGCTAAAGCAAATGAAGGCAAATTTAAAAAGCACGGTTCACCTCTAAATACAACTACAAGTACAACACACAGCACGAGTCTTACTTTATGTCTCTTCAAAGCACCACAAGGCAAGCTCAGCACATCTTCAGACAAGTTTCTTCTACAGCTAACGCTTATTGTTGAAAACTCCCTCTAGAATTTGGGAATCAAGTTGTTTCCTTCCAATGACACAGCCTGACAAGTTCTGTTGTGCCCTCAGCTGTGTAACCAAATGACCACCAGGTTCCATATCATGTCCGTATTAAAGTCACGGCATAACTCAAGGTACTTCTCCTAATTATCCACTTAACCAGCAATGCTTGAGTCTACTTTAATTTTACCTAAATGATTCCAGAGGTAACACAGCACTAAAACACTGTTAATTTAGCATAGTAATTTTCAATTAATTCAACCAATTTGTAAGGCTTGAATCATTTCACAGTTGCTCTCCTGACACAGATAAACTGATGAGCGATTTACCTGACAAAATATCATAACCTAAACATAGGACACAGCTGATGCACAAAAGGGAACAGTTCACTTCCTATTCACTTCAATGATTCTGGAATAAGCGTGAATAAAAACTACAGCAAAATGGATCAGATTTTTAATACACAGCAAACTGCTTTAACCAATAGAATAATTGGTTGGTTTTTTTAAAATAAAAAAAAACCAACCCAACCCAACCAAACAAAAACACCCAAAAAACCTGCCACCCACATAAAAAAAAAAAAACCAAAACAACAACTCAAAAGCAACTGCACAATCACCTTCCCAAAATCCACAGTTTAGGAAGATTTCTATAGTACTCACAGACTTCTTACTAAGGAAATTTCTGTCTTGCCCTCCTCATGCCTTACACTTCCACAGCAGGCAAATGCCAAGAATCTGTTACAGATGTTGTAAACAAATAAAGTTGGGTAGGAAAGTTTTTTTGATGTCTTATTTAACAAAACTTATTCCTCAACTTTTATTAAGGAGTTAAAATAAACACCTTAACGTTCAGAGAGAGAAATGACAGAGCTCTCCTAATCCACAGTTCTTCACATTCCTTCCCCAAAACAAAGCTTTGCACCCGAGTTCACAGGGATAATTCAGGTGACAAGGTGCTCAAAGAGGTCCCTCATCTGCCCTCGTCTGATCTACTCAAAGCAAGCTCAGTGATGAGGTCAGACCAGGCTGCTCAGGCTCCGTCCAGTCATTTTCATCCAGTTGTACAAGTAAATATTAAAGTACACTTCTCTCTCCCAGATCCCTTACATTCTTTCTTCTTCTTGGTTTCTTAACATATTTTATACCTCTCAGAAACTTTTTTCAATTTATTTTCTATCATACAGACTTTGTAACACCCACTCATTGAAACACCAGCCGGAACCAATGTGCCCAGAACCAGTGATAATTGTGAAAGTATAAAGGTTCACATTCATTCACTTTGAAAAAATTACACCTAAGTCAGTAATGCACTTTAAACCAGGAAGATACTTGCAGAAATAACGACCTCAAAAGTCAGTTTATGATCCTGTGAAATTCAACACTTGGCTGAGACCAGATAGGACTGCAGCACAAAACCCATCAGCACAATGGATCCTTGCTTTGGAAACATAAAAATTTAATGCATTCCAAGCATACATTTGGTTCTGGATGGATGTCCAGCCTTTTAGCTGAAATATGTGTCTATACACAGCAACGTGTTCATTTCTATGCGACTGGAATGCTTCCAGAAGGAATTAAGAATGACTGTTTTAAGACCAGCATTTGGGTTTAGGATGGCTCCAATAATGAGAATTCAGGATGCTTTAAAGCCAACAATTACTAAACAATGTGAACGTGGCAGAAATAAAATTATTCACATCTCAAGGTCTGCATATTCATACCCTGCAATATTAGTACAACATACAGATATTTAAGATGACTTTTATCAAATTGTCTATGCCCTCCAACATTTTAATACGGTTATTTAATATATATTTGTCCACCTTAGAGTGCAACAGACACCTTGTTAATTTAACCTATTTTTTTCCTTCATGCTGGTACACTAAAAAAAGTAAACAAGCCAAAGCAATTGTGGCATATGCTTCGTTAGATACATGTGGGTGGGAAGGGAGAAATCAGATTGTGCCAACTGGAAAAGGACAGTACCAGCTGGGAAAGCAGCATTGCTCTCATGCTGATAAGGAAACAGCACCAAACAGAGTAAAGAGAATTACAGCTAAAGGTCAACCTCCCTTTTCTTTAAAAGATATTCTAAGAGTCTGTTTGGTCTCTGCTTTTTAAGTATTCACAATAAATTTAGAACTTTTTTTTGAAACATTGCAGAACACACTTATCTTGTACACACTGCTAACAGTCTTTGTTTATAAATACTGCAACAAATCTAGGCATTTCATAAATACACTATTTTTTATTCATAAGTAAAAAACAACATTCAATTGTCACCTGTTTTGTCTTTCAATATTTTGTAGCTCCCTGTGGTCCCTTTTCAGGTGTTTGGTCAAAGATGTAAAGTATTCCTTCAACAAATTCTGGAAGGGCTGCTGTTTCTCTGGGCTAATTATCTCACTAGGAGGAAAGCTCAAGTTAAACTTCTCTGCAACAGTTTTTACTTTCCTTGGTACCAAACCAGCAATGTCATCTCCACAGTGCCGACAAAAGCTGATAACCACAGAAACGTGAGTGTGGGATTCTCGATCAGCATTAATAATATTTTTAAGCTGCTCATAGATTAAAGACAAACCTTCCTTGTCAGTGAAAATCCCAACTATTGTCAATTCCGCAATGAAACGCAAATCAGTTCTTAACTTGGTAATGTTGGGAGTCTTCTCTTCTTTCCTTGCTTCAAAATGTTTTTTCCAAGCCTGCAGTAACGAAGGAGCAAAATCAGCGTATCGCTGGTGAAAGAGGGAACACAAGTGCACGGCGCAGTTCACGTCCGATATTTTCAGTTTGGCCTCCACAATAGAAGCTACTGCTTCTGCAATGTATTTGCTTAAATTCAGGCTATTAAAGTCATGGGACAAGGAGTCCCTTTGTTGCTCTGTAATGGTTTTTAGCTTCTTAACAAAAGCCGTGTTCTTCTTCAAACTGGAGTCCAGTCTGCTGAAGAAGTTTTCCTCAGGACGACTCTCCGGCGCGTTCTGGTTCTTGCTGCGGAGCTCTTTTCTTGCCTGATGGCGCTCCCAAGCCTCCTGATGGAGCTGATGTGCCTCCTCTTTCTCCCTATGAGACATAAAAATCAGTCATTTTTGTTACGGAGCCTTACTCTCAAGGTATCAGTTCAAAGGAAAAAAGGTCACAGTTGGACAACCTTCAGCAGTTCTAACACACTTTCCCCTTACTCTTTTCTTAAATATTTACCAATCTAATCCTAGAAAGCTAAAGCATCTGCTTCAGAAACTCTGTTTAATTTTTGTGCTGCAAAGGGCAAGTACTACTTGTTACAAAACAAAATTTCTCAAATATTTCTATGCAGAACATATTAATCCCAACAGACTTCGAAAATATAAACATAAAACTCCATTTACTACAGATGGAGATGAAATTCTTACAGATGAGGACAACAGCCTTTCAACAGGTTACTGTATTACACAGTTAAGGAAAATCTTTTCTTGCCAGACTACTGAAATTACACAGAAAATTTGAAATAGGTGAAATATATCTGTCCCAGCTAGAATTTGGCTATGACATTGCCTCAATCTTAAAAGTGAAATATTTCAGACCTAAGGATGGCCAGAATCTTAGCTTTACTGGTCTAAAGATGCCACCTTCAGCACTGTAGTACCTTTGGATAACATACTAAGAAACATGGTCTTGGTAATATCACATATTAAACTGCCGGGTTACATTCTGAGTTTGCCATCAGGTATCAATTATCTGTGATTGATTGAAGAAATAACAGTCATTTCTCACAGCAAATTTGCTCCTGTTATGGTCTGTAGACCTGTCAAGAGCCTGTATTCTCAATTTTTTGACACTAACACTTCATCTTAAATGCACCTGTGCTTCCTTATTGTTCTGGTTTGGGCTGGGACAGAGTTAATTTTCTTCAGAGTATCCTGTGTGGGGCTGTGTTTTGGATTGGTGCTGGAATCAGTGCTGATAACACAGGGGTGTTTTCATTATTACTGGGCTGTGCCTACACGAGGTCAAGGCCTTTTCTGCTCCTCACCCCACCTCACCAACAAGGAGTCTGGGGGTGCACAAGGAGTTGGGAGGGAACACAGCCAGGACAGCTGACCCCAACTGACCCAAGGGATACTCCAGATCATATGACATCATGGTAAACATCTAAATCTGGGGGAAGAAGGAAAGGAAGGGATTGTAGGAGTGATGGCATTTGTCTTCCCAAGTCACTGTTACATTTGACGGAGCCCTGCTGTCCTGGGGATTGCTGGGGAAGTGAATTCCTTGCTTTGGTTTGCTTGCCTGCACAGCTTCTGCTTTACCCACTGGACTGCCTTTTTGTCAACCCATGAGTTTTCTCACTTTTACTCTTCTGATTCTTTCCCCCATCCTGCTGAGGGGAGGGAGTGGCTATGTCAGGCTGATGCTGGCTGGGGTTAAATCACAACATTTACTCAAGTGTAACTGTGCTCTCCATGGCCATCACATGCAGAACGCTATCAAACCCCCATAACAGAGACCAAAGTAACAGAGGTTACAAGCGAAAACTCAAAACCTCTTAGAAGTCATAAACCACAATCAAGACAGCCATGTAAAATTGATAATACTACATGCATCTTATTAAAAGTAACTCAAAACAGTTCATCTTTTGAATCTCTGACCACAATCTTGAGAGCAGAACTCCAGCATTTGGCACAATTAAACCTTTAAAAGACAACTTACTTCAGTTGAGCAGCTTCTTCTTCTTGTTTCTTTTTTTCTTCCTCCTCTTGTTTCTTTTTCTCCTCTTCTTCAAGTTTCTTTTTTTCTTCTTCTTCTTTCTTCTTTTGCTCCTCTTCTGCCTTTACTTTATCCTCTTCTTTTTTCTTCCGCTCCTTGTCTTCCTTCTTTCTTTTATCCTCTTCCATTTTTTTCTTTTTATCTTCAGGAACCTTTAAAGTCTCTCTCTTCATGCCAACCTTGACATCTTCTTTTGGCTTCTCCCTGGTGCTCACTGGTCGCCTTTCACTAAATTCTTTTTCTTTGTTATTTAACTGAGATTCTTTTTCTTCCATATTTGCTGGCTTTTTGCGCTCAGCTGGCATCGTGTTACCCAGGCAAACCTGCGGAACAACAGGAAAATAAATACTTTTAAATTGCTGTTGATGTTTCAGTCATTTTTCACAGCCCACCCATATTCACTTAACTCACAAATGCGTGACTCATCAGAATAAAGGTTTAAGTTTTCTTGAACTAAGAAATGGACCTGTCAGGTAAAAACTAATCATTTTGTAAGCATGTTGTTCTGCAAAGTTGTCCTCAGCATGAATTGTGAAATAAAAGCATCTTGAAGTTTCTACAACCCAAGGAATAAAAGATCTTGAACATAAACAAGTTCATCTGAAAAAAAAAAAAATTAAAGACTGAGGAAAACAAACTACCCCCAACTTAAAACACGCCTGATACATCATCATGCACTTGCACCTCATTGACTTTTCTATACATCTCCTAATACTCCCCTTCCACTACCACTACTTAGGATCATAGGAGAATGCGGGTTAGATGGGACCTCAAGTAATTCAACCTCCTGCTCAAAGCAGGGTCAGCAATGAGTTCAGACAAGACTGTTGCAGGTTCCAGTCTTGAAAAAGAGTCAAGGAAAGAAACTGCACAACCCCTCCAGCCAACCTGCTTCAATGTTTGGTTACCTTCACTGTGAAAAGGCATCAACTCACTTCCTTCTTTCCTCACCCCTCCCCAGATTTCCCCAGCACCTCCAGCCCTCAGCACAAGTAGCAGCTGAAGAGCGAGCAGTGCTGACTAAGCTGTACGCTCAAACCTCCCTGCCAGCAGAGCAAACGGAAATAATATCAGAAAGGCTGCAACTATCAAAACTTAACAAAGGCTAGAATTCCTCTCTCCTCCTACAGAACCAACATTTTGTAGGAGCTTTGGGGTTTCCAGCCCTCTAAGCTTTGGTATCATTTGGCTAAGGACACAAAAGGTAACAGATATTGAACACAAAAGGGTAAAATCGCAGAACAATTTTGATTAGGAGGAAACTGTGATGAGTACCCAGCTCAGCCCCCTGCTCCAAGCAGATCCAATCAGATCACAGGTTTGGCTAAGGCTTTAGTATCCCCAAGAACAGAGAAGCAATAGTACCCTCTGGGCACACTGAGAAAAAGCTTTTCCTAATACCAACCTGGAAATTGCCATGCCCATACTGTGTGTGTTTCTTTTCATCCTATCCATGCACAGCTTTGAGAAGAATCCAGCTTCATCTTCTCTATGCTCTCCCATTAGGTTGTTTTAAGACAGTAATAAGATTTCCCCCTCTCTTCTTACAGATCAAGAACCCACTTCTCTCTGTTTCTCTTCAGATACCATGTCCTCCAGCCTCCCTGTGTTCTTGGTGATCTTCCAATAGACTTATTTCAGTGTGTCAATGCCTCTCCTGGGAACAGAGAATCCACACCTGGATGTGGTAAGTACTAAACAAAGGGGGAACACTCACCTTCTTCAGCCTCATCGTTAACTCCTGATACTACAGCCTAGAACGCAAAAGGGCATTCTCCTGACTCATGTCAGGGTCAGATGGGCCAGGCAGGACCATAAGAGGCAGTTAGAACCACCTAGGCTTTACTTACTTCAGGCTAAATTAATTTCTTAAAACCAAAAATAATTTTCACATATTTACATGCTTCAAGTTAAATGCATATACAGGTGGGACTGATAGGGCACCACTGCATGTGATGCCTTCTGAAGAGCCATCACTTTGTTTTTATTAGCAACACCAGTTTGATTCCCAATGGCCACCCCTACTTTTGCCTTTCTAACATTTTACTCTGGATGATGAAAACATGCTAGAGTCACCAGTTCCCTGCATCTACTCAGAAGGAATATTGAGACACTTGCATTCCAATCTAATGTAGAGTGCCTCTGGTATTAATTTTAACTATTTTGAAATATGTTTACAAATAAGACTTCACAATAAAGAAGATATGCTTTTTAATAACCATTGCACATTCCCTCTGCCGTCTCCCAAACAATAAGATGACAGATTCAGATACTGTCTATCCCACCCAGATGAAACTCTGCACTACAATATTCAAGGTGCTTGTCCAGGGCTTCTGAAGAAAAAATGGTTTGCAGAAATTTACAGTATCAGTATTCACATATGTGCAGTGACAACTAACCAATGGGGAACCTATTCAGGACTGGGCCTCTGGCAGCGACTGGCAACAGCACCAGTGGAGAAATGTCTCCGACGCTGATTTATGGAAATCAAATCAGCATTGCTTAAACAAGCAGTAGCAAATTTGGCTCTCTAATGCATGTCTACAACCATAACATTTCAGAGCTCAAGACCTCAGAACTACTTGAATTCCAAAAACGCTGATCTTAAAACAATATTATTATGAAATCAGTACTTAACCAAAGAGGGAAGGGGTTGCCTATGTTTAAAGAAATGCTGGAACAGCATGTCACAATTCCGATACTCTGAACAAAATATCCAGCTAGGCATGTAACTTTTAACAACATGGTCATTTACCACAATCATTACAGTACTTGAGCTCTTACTAAATTTAGGAACTCAGAATTCTGTTTTAAAGACATATCTGATGTTTGCTTGTATAAAAGCAAACCAGAGAAGATGGGATAAAAAGAAAAGGGATGGAGCATAATTGGGCACATTATGGTTTTGACCACAAGGCAGCATTATCCACTTGTTCCCAGTGAACACTGGTGATCAAAAAACCCCCCAAAATCTCGTTTTACAACAGGTTTTTGCTCTGTATGCCAGAACAGGTATGTTACAATACTCCTCACTACCTGCTACGTGTACAGCTCCTTATCTCCCAAACCTTTCCGATGGCTCTGCCAGCTCGTTTGTGCCGCCACCAAACGCCCGAGCGCAGGGGGAGGCGGCGCGGCCGCTGCCTCCAAGCTCCACCCGGGCTGATCCAGCGCGGAGCTCCACCCGGGCTGAGGTCCCGGCCAGCACAGAGCCTCCGTGACAGGCAGAGTAGAACTGTCCCACAAGCAACTCTCCCAGAAGTCGTGGGAAGCGAGGAAAAACGGAAACAGACAGCCGGTTTGCCTGGGCCTCATTTCCATAGGAAACAAGGGTGAAGACGGTACGGAAACATTAAGAGAAACTTAAAGATTAAGAGAAGTTCAATGTAATACCTCACATTTACATAGATGGACTGATGAAAAGGCACAATAATGACATGAACTCCATAAGGCAACAGATAGGACAAACCAGCACTCACCCCTGAAAATTAGGAAGGACAGAAAAAACAGAGACAAGACAAACATCCCTATGCCTTTGGACCCTTGGCAACCCATTTCTGTGATGACGCTTACACGCTTTAACATTCCTTCTGCTTAGTTTCAGCACCTACAGATAATATTTTTTCAGAGGGAACTATTTCTCTTAATTTTTCAGTATTTGACATACCTTGACTCATTTGCAGTTAAGACAATTTTTACTGTACTTAAGTTTCTACTTTTTTTTTTTCATAACAAGGAAATTTGAAAGAATGGGACTGGGTTCATGATACTCTGAGCTCAGAAACTTAAAAAATAGTCTTGAAATACAGAAGTAACATTTAAGAAAAACCATCTATGTATTTACTGTTGAGGAAAGCAGAGAGTAATATAAGGTATTCAGCATCAGGAATCTACTTATAATTCAGAATAAAGGAATAAAGATCAACACCTTGACCCTCAAAGCAATCCTCTCAAGTCAATAAAAACTGTCTATTCTCAAAGCCTGCAGTAACATGATCCAGAACCCCCATCCTTGCAAACACAAGTATGAGGGAAAGAAATACAGTTCTACTAAACTAAACATATTGAGGTTTTTTCACTAGAAATTAAATGGATCACATAACCAGTCCTTTTTGCAGCTACTCAATCACAAAAGAGATATGGGAGATAAAGAAGTCGTCCCACCTCTGACTGGCTGAAAAATCTCAAAGAGCAACAAACTCCTCCACCACTAGTTATCACACCACTAGAAGGTTGTAAGTTTCAAGAACTGAAATGCAATTAAGGTTCTCTTAATGCAAAGGGAAGGTGCATAAGAAAAATACCCAGGTCAGTGAGGAGAAAATAAACTTAGCCACACGTTTTGGGAGATGAGACACGGCATACAGAAAAAAACATAGTGCAGAGAGAGAGGAGTCCCTCACACAGTGACAGGGAAGGTTCACAGAATCACAGAATATCCTGACTTGGAAGGGACCCACAAGGATCATCAAAGTCCAACTCCTGGAACTGCACAGGAAACCCCAAGAGTCACACCATGCACCTAAGAGCACTGTCCAAACGCTTCTTGAGCTCAGACAGGCTCGGTGCTGTGAGCACTGCCCTGGGGAGCCTGTTCCAGTGCCCAACCCCCCTCTGGGTGAAGACCCTTTTCCTGATATGCAACTTAAATTGCCCCTGACACAACTTCAGACCACTGATACATCTTGTGGCCGGCCTGCCGAACAGCCGGGCACTTTTACTTTCGCTTCTGTACCTCTCGGGGAGAATGTTTTGCTGCCAGACCTGCAGGAACGCGCTTTCCACCGTTAAACAGAGGCCTATAGACAAGGCACTAAATACAAAAAGACTCCTTCGCTACCACCCCAATCCCCGCTCGCAGCTCTCCCGCAGCCCGGGCCCTTTTCCGGATGGGACCAGCAACTCGGGAACAGCAGCTTCCTGTCCTCTCCCGGCCTCCCTCTCCCCGTGCCCTCAGGCACCGCCACCCGAGCCTTCCCTGCTCCGAGCCCCACGGCCCCTCCGCCTCCGGAACCCCCCTCCCCGTGCCCCTCCCAGGCCCCTATGCCCTCCTCCCGTCGTCCCCGAGACCCCTTCCTCTCACACGCCCCGCACCGCCCTCCTGTCCCGTCGGTGCCCCCGGTAACCTGTGCCCGGTGCCGACATGGGCCCGCCCGGCGCC
>VZTA01025015.1:506168-534891 GCA_013398855.1 Mohoua ochrocephala | reverse complement strand
GGCCGGGGCTGCGGGCGCGGCTCGCCTCCCTCTCCCGTCCACTCGCGCTGGGGCCGTGCACATCTCGCCTGGAAGCGCCTGGCGGGCGGCAGATTTTTGTGCCACAGAGACCCGGGTAGCGGCACGGAGCTGGTTCTTCTTCGCACCCGGCGGGGTTTGCCCGGTGCCCCCCGGAGCCCACACACGGCTGTGTTTGGAGCAGGTGCCTCCCCACCGTGTTGGGTAGGAGCTGGTTCTGCGCTGGTTTGGAACTGCGGGTGGCTGAAGTTTGGTGTGGAGATGGTGTTGTTGCAGGTTTGACATTTATTTAGAACCCCCTCAGCTAACCGTGTTGTAAACATTGGTTTCCCTAAAGCTGCTGCTCTGATGCCTTTGGGTTTTCCTGCTGAATTAACTGAAGTGGGATGAACTCAAAGTATTCCATGTTAAATTGTGGGTTCCTATAGCATTATTGGGCACGTTATGTTAACTGTCTCGTAAGGATCCTGATGGTGATTTTGGCAATGACTTGAAGGAAGCCGGCAGCTAAAAGCTGAGGAACTGCATGAGCAACTCAGCGTGCCGAGCAGAAAATGGGAAATGAGAATCCGACACCGTGGCCTGGTTAGTTTGGCGCTGGACTTTGCGGGGATCACACATGTTTTACCAGAGAAAACAAACTGCAGGAAGAGTCTGTAATGGGAACAGAGAAACAAGGGAGGGAGAAGTGGGCTCTGTCCTGGGAAGCAGGAATTTTTGCCTGGGTTCGTGAATATGTCGAACACAGAAAGCCGGGCTGGAGGTGGTCTTTGGTTGCTCACTGAGGAGGAGGAGGAGGAGGAGGAGGAGAGGGAGTGTTGACTCAGCTCCCACACTGATGCAAAAGCTGCTGTGCCCAGGTTTGGTGCCTGTGTGTGGTTCAAAGCTGGTGGAAAGCTGGGCAGAGTTTGGAGATGTATGAGGTGGGATTAAAGGTGAAAAAAGCTGCCATGTGGTGCTGAGAGAACTCCATCTGCTTCCTCCAGCAAGAACTTGAGAGAAGATCTGGCCAGTCTGCGTCTGCTTGTGGAGAACAGAGGTTGGACCCTGGGAATTCAGTCTGTCTAGTGAGGGTATGTGTACATGGAAACCAAAATGCGTACCTTTAGGTGATGGAGATGCGAGCATGAGAACAAACTTCCCCCAGTCAGTGATGACTTTATATTGGCTGCCAACTTTTACATGGAGGCTCCATATTTTTCTTTTTTTAATAAAAGCAGCTGGGCTCACGGTCCCAGGAGTTTGTGGGTCTGCTCTGCTTGGGGGTCTGTGAGGTGGCTGTGATGACTTTCAGGGAGTTTGCTGGAAGATGGACATCTAAGTAAACTGGGAAATAAATGTAAAAGTTTCACTTATAAATTTCCAGGAACATCTGGGTTCCCCTTTCTTGTGCTGCGTTCTCAGGAATCTGTTCATCTGGCTGCGACAGTTATTTAATTTTTCTGAGAGAGCCTTGGCTCTGAGGACGTATCCTCAGAGGTGTCATCGCTGTGGGTTTCGTGGCAGGGTCCTTCCAGCCCATCCGTCTCAACAACAGTGTCACTTACCTGTCAGATTTGGTTGTAACAAGCTAAAAGGAAAAAAAAACCAGACCCAAAATCAAAGCCAGGGGAGCTTTAGGGGCAGATCTTGCCACAGAGACTTTGGAGAATGCTGCTGTGCCAGCTTTTATTGTAATCTCAATCTGCCAAATATGCACTGGCCTGCTTTTGTTTTTTGTTTACGTGGGGCTTCTCAAAGTCTCCCTTGTCCCAGCGCTGGGGGAGCGCAGGGATGGTGTGAGCAGCCTTTCCTCGGCCTGGTGCCTGTGTCTGGCTGAGCTTTGCTCACCTGGAGCCGGGTGCCAGGCCTGCATGGCTCTAGCCTGCCCCGATTGTGATCACTGCTCTGGGGTTTGGGCCTTCTCCTCCAAGAGAGGTGCTGTTGGTCTGTGCCGTTGGAGACAGAGCTGTTTCCATTCCTCTCCTCTGCCCTCAGTTTGTTTTAGAGGCTGCTGTCAATGGAGAGGGCTGTTCTCAGCAATACTTTGGTAAGTGAAGAAAAAGGAGAGCAGAGAGAACTGAGATTGTTTTGGGGTGTGTGTGGTTGCACTGAGTGTGTGCAGTGGTGTTGGAAATGACTGAGCATTGTTTCACAGGAAAATCCAGCAGTGTCATCTAACCCAGGTTATTTTTATCAGAGAGAAATGTGAACAGAAGGGAAAAAATCAGTGTTGCATACTTGCACATCACACTCAACTTCCTAGGACAGGCATGCTCCCCCGAGGAATTAATAATTATCAAACAGTTATGAAAGCTCATACCTTTCTCTTCCCCCTTCCGAGGCAGCTCCAGCCAGCCAGTTTCCCACATGTTTTTGGATTTCAAGTGGGCTCTTACCGTGAGACTTGTCGCTCTTTGCAGAACTAGATCAGGGCCCTTTTTAGATAATGATGAATGGAGATGAGAGCTATTTAAAAAATTGCTTTGCTCTTAGCAAATTAGCATAACAGATTAATCCCTGCTCGTAATCCCTGGCCTGCTCTCCAGGAGGATGCTGGGGCTGTGATGGAGCAGGGAGGAATTTTGTCCGGTCACTTGGAGCACGCTCCTGGCCGATGTAATTGCTTCCCTTCTGTTCCTCCCCGGCGCTCCTGCAGTTCCACGCACTCCCAACAGCCCCAAAGGATAGGATTTCCCTCCGGAGGGATCAGATGATTATCTTATAAATAGCAAATGCCTGCTCAGGCCTACTTTCCAGAGTGGTTTGGTCCCTGTCCTGTTCAAAGCAGTGAGTACAACTGCATCCGCACCTCGCGGCCCAGAGCTTCCCAATCCAAGCAAAGGGGGACGCTCTCCCTTGGGATGGTGAATTTCTGCACGGAAGGAAACTGCCCCGGTGCGAGGTGCTTTGGCTTTGCAGCTAGAGTCTCGGAGGGGGGGATTGACTGGGAGGCTCCGGCAGCAGCAGCAGCGCACCGAGCTGCTGGATGTGCCGGCACAGCACAGGGAAACTGGCTCTTTTCTCTGGGAGTGTGAGCTGAAACAAAACTGAAACATGTTCAGTGGCTGACTCGTGTTTGAAATGAGCCTGTGTTCCTGCCAGGAAGCCTGTGCTGGTAGTGGGGCACCCTTGTCTCAAAGCCTGAGCGCTTGGAGTCCTCTTTGAGTTGCACACGTTCCCCCTTACCTATTTCCTTCCAGCTTTCCTTCCTTTCTCTCTATTTTGGTCAGTCCTGGGCTGCTGAGAGAGTCTGGCACACATCAAGGTTTAGGGTCTGTCAGGACTCCTTCCAACACAGCTTCCCCCCAGCTCTCAAGAGAGCTTCATTTGTGCTTGGCCTCCCTCGCGCTGAGGTTTGGTGTGCGGCCTCCGGTCGCTCTGACATACCTGGGTTTGCCTCGGAGCTGGAGGAGCCCCTTCCCAGCGGGATGGGAATCGAATTGTGGGGATAGCTTTCATGGGATTTGTTTTGCGTCATCGTTGTGCAGGGATCTGTGTGTGGTGGGTCTGGGAGCAGCGTCGGCCTTTCGGGACAGAGGTAACTTTAGTGGGACAGAGCATCAGCAGAACTAAACTGACAGTTCCCACTCTTCACAGCGGTGAGCCCTTTGTTGGTACTTACTACTTTGTCTGTGTTGCTCTTTCTCAGTTGAGAGATGCCCTCAAATTTCTTCTAAGAGGGAGAAGCCTGCCCAGGGCCTATCCCAAGAGAGGAGAGTTATGTGTCAGTATATTCTGTTTCAACATGTATCAAGTTTCTGGCCTCAGAGGTTTCCTTTTATGTTGTGAGCATTTGTAGGCGCTTTATTCCCTTTAGTCTCTGATGGAGAGCGTTCCTGATCTGCCTTCCCTCGTGGATCCTATTGCTTAACTTCTAGGTGGAGCGTTTGCTCAGCAGCGTGTGTGACACAGCCGAGCTCAGGCCCCGCACGCCCGGGAAGGTCGGCCGGCCCGGCCGGGCACAACGGAGCCTTGCTGCTGCCAACAATTATTCTCCTGGGGGACGGGAACACTGCCTTGTCTCCTGCAAGGGTGCGGGTCCGATCCCACCGCAGGGATGGGCACAGCGTTCCTGGGAAGGATGGTAGTTAGGATCGAGGTTTTCCTAAGCCTTTGGAACGGGGTTTGCTAGAAATAAGATAGGTGGGAATGTTCTGATAGCAAAGGACAGGCGGCATATTGGGCACCTCTGTGGATGGTGACTCTTGCTGACCACTGTCAGCTCCTCCCTGCTTTGGAGGAGCCTGCGCTGGCAGCAGGGACAGAGGTAGACACGGCTCACAATTTATCTGCTCGGGGGCAAAGTCTTGTAGCTGAACTTAAGCCCAGAATTGCAGTGGGGTATTCTCTGGAGCTCGGCTTTCTGCCGTTTCATGCTGTCTGAACAGCACTGGCTGGGAAGCGGAGTCCTTGTTCCTTTTCCAACCTGACCAGTTCTTCGCTGCAAAATGAAATTGTGGAATTGTTCTCAGAACGTGCTTGGACATGGCACTGCCTGTGAGTGACAGCTTTATGGTAAGGACCCTCAAAGCATTTCTGCTCTACAGTCAGTTCAATTGCTTAGGCTCTGCCAGCCTTTCTCTGACGGTCCCTGCTGAAGCCGAGGACCGCTCCGAGCGAGCGAGGGCTGCAGTTTGCATTGTTCCTTCTGGAAGCTTCAGAGGGTTTTGTTGGTTTGTTTTATTCTAGAAACTTGTTGAAGTAGACAGCTTCCCCCGAGTGGATGAGTGCCTTGTGGCAATCCAGCATGAATCTATTCAGTTGTCTCTGTTGTTTCAACTGTGCTGCCTGGATTCACAATAATTTTTTTTTAAAATCTTTCAAAGGACTCGGCGGAAGTCTCCGTGTTGCAGGAGCATGACTGGCATGTAGCACTCAGGGCCACCAGTGTGACAGAGCCAGGTGGGATCTGTTTCACTGTTTTAATGGGAATGAGAGCAGCCGTTGTCCTGTTCAGTAACTCGTTTATGAGGCACCTACACCCAGTTTGGAGAACGTCTCACCGGGAGTACCCTGGGAGAGCGTGGCTGGCTGCCAGCCCGGAGCCCGGGTCATGCCCGTGCTTCCTGCAGCTCAGCTTGGCTGCCAGCACCACCTGGCAGCTTCGTCACCCTGCGGGCTCCTCGTGACCCGGGGTGCTCAGGAGGAGCTTTAGGAGCATGTGAGGAGCCCTGGAGTTGTTGCTTCTCATCCCAGCCAGCATCGTTTAGGCTTATACTCACTTCTGCTTTCCAGCCAGACAGCACCCCCTTCCTGCCTCCCCCAGGTCAGGGCTGCAGCTGCCCCCATGCCAGAGGCACTTCTGCCTTCCTTCCCAAATGGCCTGAACTTCCCAAAGGCTAAAATGTTCTGTTCTTGCTGAAAACTTTGGAGCAAGCCCGTGGCATCTGGGCACAGGCCAAAAAGCCTGTGCTGCCCTGGAGGTCAGGCTTGGGGCAGTGGAAATGAGTCTCTTCAGGCACGAGGCCCGGGGAGGCTGCAGTTGGATGTGGGACGGAGCAGCCTGTGTGTGCCAGGACAGAGTCTGTGCTTGGATGGGGGAAGAACAGCTCTGAGGTATTTGGGGGTTGGTGGGAAGAAACACAGCAAAGTGGGAGTTGGTGAGCTCCTCTGGAAACACCAGAGATTTTTTTCAAGCTGCTGTACGTACCACTGAGGAGGCTGTGTCTGCAGTACATTCCCAGTGACCTGGGTGTTCAGCTTTCCTCTGGCTGTGCTGAAGTACAGTTCATGGTTTGTGTCCTCTCGTCAGCCTTCCTGTGCCCTTGGGTAGGTCTGGACCCTTGTCAGCCACACATTCCCTCTCCAGTGCTCCTCCGGGCTGACGCCAGGGTTTGTCACAGCCTGAGACTTTTATGTCCTCTGTATGTGGGATTTATTTCCTTTGATGCTATAGTTCAGTGCTGCTTTATTTTTTAAAAGCTGTGCCCTTGTGACTTGGGGAACTGCTGCTGACTTCTGGTGTGATGAGCGTCTCTCTGCTGTGCTCCGGGGCAGCCATTTCCCTCCAATCCCAATGGACAGCGGGATGGCCGGGAGCCCTGCAGAGGGATTAACTCTGTCTCCTCTTTCTGGGGTATCAGGTTTTCCTTCTGTGTACTTGGATCCTTTGTGCTCCTAAACAATGTGCCTGCTTCTCTCGTTTCCAGTCCTCTGCAAAGGTCTGTCTCACCTGCACAGGGCTCTTCATCACCTGCCTGCTGTGGGGGGGAGATCTGCTGCCCCTGGAAAGTGCCAGTGCTTAATATTTCGCTGTCAGGAAATCCTGGCTTGTGCTTTTCATATCCACCCCTTCACAAGAGGTAACTTTTCTAGGAAAAGAAAGTTCTCTGTGTCTACACACCTCCTCTGACAAGCAGGCGATACCTCGAGGCCATGGATGTGTGTGCAAACCCAGCCAGGGGAAGTGGGTACAGTGAGAGGGAGTCTGGGCAACGAGAATTCCCATCTTGCTTGCAGCAAGGAAACGTCTCCTCTAGACCTGGTTTCCATGATGTGCCAGGGGCTCTGCCTGCTGCCCCTCTCCCTTCTGCAGAAAGAGGGATAACACCAGGGAGAGGGACGAGAGCTGAGGTCAGCAGAGGCTCTTCCCAAAGAAGTCGTAGCCTAGCTGAGCTGATTGGTAACCAGCTGATTGGGAATTTTGGTACTGGTGCCAGCTCTGACATTGCCAGCCTTGGTTGATGCTACAGCTCACAGGGTACAGTGCCTTTATAAAGTAATTTTGTTACTACATGGAGGGAGTTTTATCGTACCCAGGAAAACCTTCCCGTTCCCACTCCAGCTCCCACGCTGCTGCCCTGCTCAGGGCCTTGCTGCCTCTTAACTCAGGCGAAACTCGGGGGAAATTGCGCTGGCCTCTGAATGTCTGTTATCGCTGTGCCCTGAGCTTTCATGTTTGGATATAGCTGCCTACGGGAAGAGAAAGCCCCTTGATTTCCAAGGAGAACTGCTTGTTTGTGCTGTGAAGTCCCTGTTTTCTGGGGGACGTTGAACCTGTGGTGCATCCTAAAGGGCACCCAATGGCAAGAATAGAGGATCTTTTCTTTAGAAGTGCTGTGGTGAGGGAAGGGGCCGTGGTGGGAGACTCCCAGGCAGTGGAGGTGGGTGCAGAAATCCCCGAGGGGACCCAGGAGCAAGTCCCAGACGTTCCCTGCAGCTTTGCTGGGTTGCACCATCCCTCAGGGCCGTGCCAACAGCTCCTGCCCGCGGGGGAGACGGTCCCTTCAGCAAAGCTGTTGCTGCAGCAGCGTTGCTTTGGGACAGCTCCTCTTCTGCTCCTCCTGGCACTTGGGATCCTTGGAGGAGTGGGTGTTTGCCATGCCTGGTGAGAACAGCGGGGGGAAGTTTGGGGGCAGCATCTTTCGGAGGGGTGACCTAGGCACAGCTCATCTTTGCCATGAACATTCCACAGGGATGCTGGCTGTTTCTGTGTGATGTGGTGATCTGGGGATTATCGCCCTGGAGAGCAGATGCTTTGTTTGTGTCCCACAGCTGGCTGGGAGCACGAAGAACCATGTTGGAGAGGAGCTTTGCTGCTTGTCGAAGGTGCAGGAAGGGGTAATTAGTGGAGCTGCCTCAGGCTGGGATTTGATGGATGCAGGGAGGAGCAGGGGCTGCAGGGAAACCTCTGCAGGACTTTGAGACAATACATGATCAGAAGAACTGAATGAACGGGCCTGCTTTGGCCTGAAGAATTGGTCACATCCTCTCTGGTGCCTGTGGCTGACTCACACCACTGAGCGTTCCTCGGGGAGCCGGTAGCTCCCAGCATCCGAGGTGCTGTGCTCGTTATAGGGCAGCCTGGAGACAGATTGCAGGCAGCTGCCCGAGGGAATGCCACGTTACCGGCAGGCAGCCAGCACAGGCTGGATGCAGATCCGTGGGGAGCGGATGCCAGGGATGGGATGTGCCAGCGAGCGACTCGTACCCCTCCCTGCTGTCCTTTGCACTTCCTTGGGCTGGCACGAGGTCTTGCCTTCCTTACCCTGTTCTTTGCTCTTTTCCCCTTTCTGGAATTGGGGACAAGTTAATCTCCGGGGACTCTCCAGGGAGTGCCACCCTGCCCAGTATGCAGATGGATCCCTCTCTTGCTGGCTCACGTCTGCATTTCCAAACGAAAGTGGGTAGCTAAGCACCTTTGGATGCTGGATAAGATGATCTTAGACAGAGCCTATTTTGTTCAGCAAGGAGAGCAAATTGAGATTATTTTTTAATGTGAAACTCTTGGATGCAGAGGTTCTGTGCAGATCTGGCTTATTAGGAAACTCTGCAGAGCTTTTGTTGCCATTGCTAAATGAGGCAGAAGAGGAAGTAAAAGTGGTTCTGTTCTGTATATGGATTCATAGTTTTGTTTTATAATAAACCACAGACTTAGTAACAAGTGAATCCCCCACCTCCCTTTCTCTTTGTTTCACTGCATCGTTCCTTCTTCAATAGGTGTTTTTACTAGAGGAATTCCCAGAAGTACGAGAGGAACTGTTCTTCCTGTAAGCTTGTCTTTTATTGAAATACAAGAGGAAGTTCCTTAGACTTCTGTGAAAAGGTTCAATAGGTCTCGTGGCAGAGGAAGTCACATTTTCAGCGTGTTTTACTAATGACGAAGTACTCCGAACTGAAGCCGGAATGAGCAGCCGGTTCCTCTGCTGGAATTCCCTGGGGAGCAGCAGCCCAGCAGGTGGGATCCCACTGCCCTTGTGCTGCCGCTCCTGCTTCCTCCCTCCCCCCAAAACCGCACAGCAAAGGGTTGACCCTGGAGTGATGGAAGCTGGGAAGTGGAATGTCTCACTGAGCGCTGCGACTCTGGCTTTCCGTTCTGCCTGTTCTCCGGAGCCGTGGGGCTGGAGCCCAGAATGCCGGCCTGTGTGGCAGCGTGGGCTGGAGTGAAAACACAGTGCTGGGGAAAACCTGGACGCAGCTGGAATTGCTGATAGAGCTGCCACTGGTTTCGGTGACCGCGGGGCTCCATCTGTGCGTGTCAGTGATGCGCTGTCAGGAGGAAGGGAACTGCCTCGTGTCTGGGCAAAGACGATAAAAAGCCCAGTGCTTCCTGAGATTTGTCTTTGTATTAGACAGAGTAAGTCTGATGCGTTGCAGTCTTGTCCTAAACCTTGTAGAGGTAGGAATTTGATCCTTAATGAGTTTTATTATGGTCAGTTATTAAGGGGAAGAAATCCCAGGCTCTGTTCTCTGTGTGAATTGCAGCAGATGAGGATAAATCCTCCGGCTCCTCTCGGTACTGAGCTCAGTATGTGGCCACCTTCATCCCTTGTCCTGCTGGAAGCTGCCAGCAGGGAAGGGACAGCGTGTGTGAATTTGAGCGGCTCTTGCTGCTAGATAAGCTGGGGACTTGCTATATATATCAAATTGCCTTCTCTTCCCTTGTATTGATTGGCTGGGGATTTCCCTTTCTAAGAGCGCCTTTGGAGCGGCCAGCATGGCCAGCGCTGTTTTTAGAAGCAGTTAAGCTCGTGCTTAGAGAGAGCACGAGATGGGAGCACTTAAGCTCAGCTGAACTTGCTGACCTGCCCACATCCTTTGAGGTGAGGTTATTAATGAAAGCGGGTCAGTGTGCAAGGCAGTGCCTTCATGGGATTTTCCATTGCTGAAGTGCAAACCAGTTTCGAAGGCTCCAGATACCTAGAAATTAAAGACCAAAGGCTCTGGTTTAACCTTCTTAAACTTTGGGGGCTTGGGGTGGGAAAGGGGGATTGTTAAACACCAGGCCAGGTACTGCTTGGTTTTGGGAGGGAACCACCTCTAGAAAAGCCTCATGAAGGGCAAGTTTCCGAGTTCGTTGCCTGGTTGTGAAGAGCAGCAGTAGCAACACAAAGCCCTGAGAGGGTTCCTTGGGAAGGAGGATGTCCAGGCTGTCAACGTAACCAATCACCAGGAGACAGTGCCTGCAAACCCAGGGTTTCCATGGGAGCCAACAGCTCTGACCGTGCTCAGGTTGGACATGCAATCAAAAGTGAGCTCTTAACTTATTAATAACAATTCTCAAGGGTTTTCATCTCCTCTCGCGGTCTTCTGTAGCTTGATGGTAAAAACCCTGAGCAGATGTTCGTTGCTCTGTTTTAGAGGTTCTTCCTGTGAAAGGGGGAGCTGTGAACTTAATGTGATGATGGCACAATTATTGCAAGTCTTGGAGAGGAGCTGGCTTTCCCCCGGGAGCGGGGAGGAGCGCTCAGCAGGGCCGTGCGTTCCCAGCCACGTTTCAAGGGTCAGTGCTGCAGGGCCTGGCACGGGATCCTCCTCGTCACTTGTGAGGAGGCTGCTGGGGAAACTGGACTTGGTTTGGGTGAGTCAGGAGAATAAATCCTGATGCTTCCTTGTCCTCTCCAACCTGCTGCTGGTTTCGGTCGTAGCTTTTTCACACATGCGTTTATGTGGGTTACTAAAAGATGCCTCATTTTATTCCCATGGAAGAAAACTACCCTTGGAGAAAATAGGCTCTCCTAGAAGTTTTGCCAGTGGTGAATGGTGGCACTTGAGCTGTGGCCTGGGGTCTGCCTCCAGCCAGCAGCACGTGGTTCCAGAGCTGAGGAGCCTCAGCCGGAGCTGGAAGTGTGGCTGTCGCAGGGCTGTGAACCCCAGTAGTGTTACAGGACAATTACAGGGCATGTGATCACCTGGAATACAATAACAGCAGTATTTTTTGCTTTCAGACACTGTTTCTATTGACTGTCTGTCCCAGGGGAGATTCCAGATCCTTGCAGGCAGGCACCACTTCAGATGCCAAAGGTGTCCTGGCTGCCCTTTACCAAGGGCTATAGTTCCCCCCATCCATCCTGTCCTCTGGCTGCAGGAACATGCCTCAGAAACCTTAGGACTCCTAAAGTAATACCACATGGGCATGTTTATGCACCTGTGTAAAAGAACAATAGTTACATTTGTAATAGCAACAGGGCTGAAGTTGTGTTGCTGCTGTTTGGTTGAAATTATTTTGAGATACCCACATGTTGAGTGCCAGGACATGGGTGCTTGGGAAAGCCCTGAGCTTGGCTGGGAAAAGCTGTAGTGGGGGTGCAGAGGGGAAGTGGCACACTTCAGGACTTTATCTTTGGATTTTGGAGCCTTCTGGTGCATTTGGGTCACATATCTCAGGTTTTTCCTGCAGTCACAGAGATTGCCTCTCAGAAAAAACTGGCGTCAGAGACTCCCCAAGTTGATGGGAGTTAAAGGTGAATTCTCCTGGTGCTCAATGAGAACGGAGTGTTTGCACAGACCAGTTTAGACAGCGCTCCTCCGGCCCGGAGACTTGGGATGTGACCTCAGTAGTGCAGGCACCGTTTCCTTGAAGCTGCTGCTGCTTCCTTCCTGAGCCTGAGTTGAAGTCAGTGCACGGTGTGGAGGGAGGCGCCAGGGCAGCATGAGAGGGAGCCCAGCACCCACACATCCCTGCCTCCGGAGCTGCAGGACCCCCAGGAGCAGGCAGGAGCCTGGACTGCAGCTGGGATGGGTCCATCTGCACTGCTTTGGGTAGGGACCAGGCAATTGTTTGTACTTGAATAAAGGCTTAATTGTGACTTGAAATGTCCCAACTGCCTTTTTAAAGAAAAGCAAACAAAGCTGGAGAACAACAGGCTGGAGTTACAGGGAACTTTGGAAATGTTTGCCAAAGCTGTGCTTCCTGTCTGTCAGTCCAATGGTTACGGAGTTCAGCTTGGAGCCTCAGCTTTGAATTCCTTCTCTGCCAGCGTGGGATGAAGGGCCTGTAAGGCGGGCATGGCACGGGGCAGCAGGGCTCTCTCGGCCCGTGGTTCCTCCATGTGCCCCCATGGAAATGGATGAGGGGTCTGTCCCTCTCTGCGGCTGCCTCGGGCCGGCTGGGATGGGGAATGATGGCAGCGCCTCCGCCAGGCCCCGCTCCTGTCCCCACTCCTGTCCCGCTCCTGTCCCACTCCTGTCCCCGCTCCTGTCCCCGCTCCTGCCTCCGCTCCTGTCCCCGCGCCTGCCTCCGCTCCTGCCTCCGCTCCTGTCCCCGCTCCTGTCCCGCTCCAGTCCCCCAGTCATCCTTGTTCCCCCTGCTGGAAATCTGAGGATTACAGTTCCACTGTAATCTTTTTTTTTTCCCCCTGAAGTTCACAGATCTGACAGTTTTCCTGTCAGAACCCATAGAAGCAGGATTTTCTATGGGATTAACTGTTTAAAAATGCAGTTCCACACCTGATAAGAATTCCGAAGTCTTTTGCATGGTTCAGTGCTATTGAATACTTAATAAAACTGAAGTCTTGCCAATGCCTTGTCACTTGAGAGCGTGTTAATTGTAGCAACGTGCGGCTTGGTCTAGACAGGATAGTGGATTATTTGAGACTAGCGTCTGTCCTTATAAATGATCCATTGTGGGTTGGGGTAAAATTGCTCCTCTGANCCTGTCCCCGCTCCTGCCCCCGCTCCTGTCCCGCTCCTGTCCCGCTCCTGTCCCCGCTCCTGCCAGCTGCTTGGAACATGAAGGAGGAGGCAGGCGCTGACCTGGCAGGGGAGCATCCCCGGTGTGCTGCTGCCACCTGGTGCCATCGGCTGCCCCAGCCCCGGCTGCGGCACCGGCAGAGCCACAGCCTTGGGAGGAGAGGGGAAATGAGCTGAGAAACTCCTGCTCCTGGTCCTGGCTCTGCTTCCTTCACCGCCACTGCGTTCCCCTTGAAACTCCGATTTCACTGTCATTGATGTAAAGAGCAGAGTCAGCTGGCAGGCAGGCAGGCTGCTGAAATTAATTATGCTTAAAATCCTTGCAGAGATGGATAGCAGTGCTCGTTAGGGGTCTGGCAAAGCGCGGGGCTCTGCTCTCTTCCCTCATTATCCCGTACACCTCGATGGCACCTGGGTGACACTGCTGGACCCTCCAGCTGGGGTCTGGCAGACTCTGCCTGTGCACCCCCATCTCACAGAATCACAGAATGCCTGGGTTGAAAGGGACCTTAAAGATCATTTTGTTCCATCTTGCACACGATATAAACTGTTTTCTGGCTCCTCTGTGGATCCATCTCTCCTGACTCCTGGCTGAGCAAGACATGGCAGAGGAAAGGATGGGACAGACAAAATGCTGCTGGGGACATGGTCCTGCAGCTTGGATGCACCATAAGGAAGTCCCCCTTCCCTGTTTCTTCACTCTTCTGCAGAACAAGTTGTCATTAGACTGCTCTGACAGTGTCCCCAGGCTAAGCTGTCCCCTGAGCCCGACACAGGGGTGGCTGGCAGGTCTTGGCTCCAGGTGCATCCCTGGCCCAGCCTATCGAGTTCAGCATTTTTTGAATTCTGGTGGTGTTTTCCTCCCCCAAGCGCTGGTCTTGTTTGCCTGTTTCCCCCTCCAGCTCTCTCCACACCCTCTTCTACATTCCTGCATCCTTCCTTCCACAGCTTCCACTGTTCCTTCCACCCTCAGCAGTCGTCACTTCAGCACGAACCCCCAAACTGCCTGTACCCCAGTGCTGCTCCTGCCCCAGTGACCCCTGCTCAGCTCAGTGGCCCCTGTTCCCACCGGCAACTCTGCAGCCTGCCTCTCCTCTCACGCCTCTCCTTTCCTTTTCCAAAATTTCTCCTGTTCACTCTCCCTTTTGGCAGTGGTGCATCCGTGGCAGCTCTGAGGTCCAGGCCTGCCCACAGCCATGTGGGCTCAGGGCTCATGGCAGAGCTACTCTGGACTTTGCTAAACCAGAGCTTTGCTTTTATTGGGTATTAAGCCTGTGGCTGCTCCAGGCACACCTCCGATTTCTCCAGCCTTCTTTCCCCTTCTTTTTTACTGCAGAGGACCTTGTTCCTTTAGAGGGGAAAGGACAAAATACGGTGTCAGCATCCCCTCCTGCCTCTCTGCATTCCTTCTGGCACTCCGCTCCTTTCCCTGCACCAGGCACAAGTTCTCCTCTGGTTTGTCCTCTCATCTCTGCCCCTGTGCTGTCTGCTTCTCCCTGTTGCACTATTCCTCTCCCCGCCTTGCTCAGTTTCTCACCTGCCTCTGAATCCTTCCCCATGCTGTTTACTTTCTGCCCTGTGAAAAGCAAAGCTCACCTCTGCTCCTACTTATCTCCTGTGCCTCATTTTTTTTCCCCACTTCCATGATAAGTCCCTTGGACACAGCCCAGTTGAAGGGAAATCCCTCATCTCCTCAGCCTGGAACTGCCGCTGCAAAAACCCCGAGCCTGGCAAAATCTCCATGTTATTCTCCCCCCTTCACCATTTGGGAGGTTTGTCTCCATGGCAGTTGTGCTCCTGAAACCCTGAACTCGCCCTGCCCGTTTCTCCTTTGCTCTGCTGCTCCTCCTGCACTTCCTTGGGGATTTGCTGTCCCAGCAGGGCTCTGGTTTCTGTCCTGTTGCTCTGTGTAACCTTATCCTCACACGCATCCCCTGCCCTCCTTTGCAGCTGGCACAGGCATATTCTGCCCCTCTCCCCCTGTGCCTGGCTGTCAGTCACAGGCCTGGATAATCTGTCCCTGTGTTCCCTGTGTCCCTCCGTGGCTGATCCCAGCCTCCGGCGTCCTCCCTGTACAGCGGAGTGGGCACGAGGACCAGCCCAGCGCTGGCCACATTTGGGTGTGTTTTTGAGGGCTTTTCTCCTGCAGGATGGTGCTGTGCAGTCAGGAGCATTCCTGCCTACAGCAGCTTTCCCTGAACCCTGCAGTCCTGCAGAGAGCTGATTTATGTGTCCTGGCCTGAGCTCTTGGGAACAATCCCACGTTTGAAACCTAGAGTTCCCACTTGGAATGCAACTGGAGCCTCATCAGCCTTCCAAGAGGTCATGATTGCTTTTAGATATGAAGAAAAATGCTTTCAGGATACTTTAATCATGACCTGACTCTTCAGTTGGACGACCAGGAAGGGTTTGCAAGCCGTGACCTTCTCCTGGTGGCCGCGGGTGAGCCGGAGTGGGATGTGGCTCTGTGCCATGGGCCGAGCGGGGCGATGGCCGCGCCTTGCTCTGTGCTGGCCTGGGACCGTCCCCCGGAACGCGGCTGGGCCGTGCAGTGCGGTGGCACGTGGCCCCCTCCCCTGGGATAATTCCTCTTGCCCTCCCCACACCTCCCAGGTAGGATAACTTTGAACGTGAGACTCAGGCTGTGATCCCGAGCCGCTGATCCTGGGGAGAGCAACTGGAGGTTGGGGTGTGCCGAGGGCACCGTGGGCAGCTGTGCTTACCCAGAGCTTGTGGAGATTCATGGACTAAAAACAACCATTTCATGGAGTTTTAAATACTCCAAACAACAAAAAGGACAAATTTTCCCATAAGCTTGATGGAATTTATTCCATTCTGAAACTTCATCTACCAGTAATTGGGTTGAGATCTGTCCTTGTCAGCAGGACTGATACTTTGCATAAATACTGCAGTATGCTGAAGAATTCTTTGATTTTATTATCTTTGGGTTTTGAAGCTGCATAGGTGAGCTGGCTTTGCTTTGGATCAGTACCTGGGATTGGTCTGCCTGCTCCAGGTGTGCTGGCTGAGCTCTGGCAGTTGTAGCCATGGTCCCAGCAGTGCTGGGGACAGAAGTGCCACCAGTCTGTCCCCTCTGCCATCACTGCTATTATATATTTTTGCAGCAGACTTTTTGCCAGTCTGAGCAGCTCATGTGGAGGTGCCTGTGAGATCCTCTAAGCTGCACTTTCAGCAGCCCTTCATCCGTGGGTAATTCTGCATCTTGGAATTCAGCCCTTCCCCCTGGTTAGACCATAAATTATGATCCCTTCATGCTGCAGAGCAATCTGAATACTTTGGCAACTCGTCACCATCATCTGGTATTGCTGTGACATTCCTGGGCTCTGGTAGCCCGATCTTTTCTTTTTAATAGTTATTCAGCAGTAAAAGAGTTTTGTTGTTGAAGAGCAGCTGGTCGTGGCCTTCATTAGAAACAGCCCTCTGAGCTGTAATTTTGTTTAAAATAACAAAGACCGGCCCATACAATCTGCTTTGCATGTAACTGTGGGGTCTGACAATTATATTTTTAGCCTCTAATTAGTCGGGAGGCTTGAGATGGCTGTTTCTGTTTCATTTGGGATCACAATAAGGCTAATAGGTTTCCTGGTTTTCTTCCTTCTAACATCCCCTGTTTAATATTGGACTTGTTCTTCCCCTTTAAGTGCACCAGGACCAACTCCACAATTTTAGCTGAAATTAAAGCAAAAATCTCTGCCTGGGGCAGATGCTGAGCGCAGAGAGCTCCGCTCCAACTGCAAACAATTGCTGGAGTTTTATGAGCAATTAAAATCGAGTCTCCTAGCAGGGAGCGAGGAGCTGCCAGGGGCCACCCACCTCGCCTGGGGCACCCACGACACCCCTGCAGCCGGGAAGCCTTAGCCAGCTCTTGCTCCCTTTCCCAGCTTTCCAAAGCTCCATGTGTGTATGTGCCCCGATGGGCATCCTCCCTCCTTCCCACAGGATCCCTGCTCCGTGCTGTGCTGGCAGGTGATGGCAGGGGAGCGGGTGCTGTTCCTCGTTATTCCGTGTTCCCTGTGCCCGGCTCACCATTCCTCGTTATTCCATGTTCCCTATGCCCAGCTCACCATTCCTCATTATTCCGTGTTCCCTATGCCTGGCTCAGCATTCCTCGTTATTCTGTGTTCTCCATGCCTGGCTCACCATTCCTCGTTATTCTGTGTTCCCTATGCCTGGCTCACCATTCCTCGTTATTCCGTGTTCTTATGCCCAGCTCACCATTCCTCGTTATTCCGTGTTCCCTGTGCCCAGCTCACCATCGTTAATCCCACTGTGCTGGGGGCAGGACTTCCAGCTTTTTCCAGAGGTTCCTGTAAATCCACAGCACTGTGCTTTCGTGGCACCTCCACAAGACCTGGGGAGGCAGAGGGAGAGGAAGTGATTCTCCGGGGTTTTGAGAGCCCAGTCGTTTGTGTGGATTGCTGGGATTCCCAGTTCCTGCCGCATCCCGGCTGGGGTTGCAGCTGAGAGGGGACCTGGGTGTTGCAGTCCAGAGCTGCAGTTTGGAAAAGGAACAGTCCTTTGGTGGTGTTTGTGACAGTCTGGCCGGGCCGAGGCTGAGCATCCTGGAGGACGCGGGCAGAGCTTGGTCCTGGCCAGGTTGTTCCAGCAGCCTCTTCCACCATCTGCAGGGAACGGGGACAGAGGTTTCCAGACGCTGCTCCGGTCCCTGCCACTCCGTTTCGCACCAGGAGGGGCAAAGATCCCTGGAGGCAGTAGCGTGGTTGCATAAGGAAGTGTGGAGTGAGTCACATGAGCAGGAGGCTACGGAGAGCAAATGAAGGGTTTTACTGAAGGGTTTTACGAGTGTTCTCAACTCTGACACGGCTTTATTATCTGAGGGCTTGGCTCCCTGACCGAGAGTTCCAGAGGAGGTTACAAGCTATAAAAATGCTCAAGAGAAGTGAGTTATTTTCTCTACCTTCCCCCAGCCCAGGTGTGTCAGGTGGCATCACCTCACCAGCCCCAGCAGCAGCACCAGTCCTGTCCTGTGCCTCCCTCCAGCGAGCGGTGGGGAGGGCAGGCAGCTGCTGGCCCCACGCTCTGCCCGTGACTGCACAGCAGCAGAACAGCCCGAGACTCTGGGCTCTGGGGTGACTCGGGGCTGAAAAAACTCAACACGAGCTGTCAGTGTGCACTGGCACCCAGAAACCAGTGACAGGACAAGGGGGAATGGGTTCAGACTGAGAGAGGAAATTTAGGTTGGGTATATTGGGAAGGAATTCTCTGTGAGAGTGGGGAGGCCCTGGCACAGGTGCCCAGAGCAGCTGTGGCTGCCCCTGGATCCCTGGAAGTGCCCAAGGCCAGGCTGGACGGGGCTTGGAGCAACCTGGTCTTGCCTATGGCAGGGGCTGGAAACGAGATGGGCTTTAAAGTCCCTTTCAACCCAAAGCATTTTGTGATTCAGTGATTCCATCTGTGTGTGAAAGGCCATTGTTCTCTTTTATCTTCTTTCTAGTGCCATCCTTTTGTCTTGGCTTTCTCTGTCCCTGGTTCCCTCTTCATTTAATTCTGTAGCCATCAGCCTCCACCTTGGCATAGCAGGTGGCCAACTCCAGCCCATCCCCTGTGACCAAGATTTTAAGGGGAGCTTCTGACCTGGATTTTGGGGTAATCCAGCCTCTTGCATGGGAAGCAGCTCCTTGAGCAGCTGCCAAACCTGATTTCCACGGGAGAAGTTGTTGGGTCCAGCCCAGAGAGGTGCTGCACAGCATCGCTGTGGGCAGCTGCCACCTCTTTCCCAAGGGCTGGAGACCCCGGGCTGGAAGCCACAGGGGCAGAGCCAGCAGCCAGTGGGTCACGGCAGCCTTTGAAGGGAGGAGGGCCATGGCCAGCCCTGAACCAGGGGGATGCATTTGAGGTGCCAGCGCAGGAGCGCGCGGAGCTGCACAAGTGCTTGAGCGGGGCTGCCTGGCGGCCTGGGCCAGGTGTCCTCGGGTAAGGCCAGAGGTCCTCAGAGGTACAAGCAGCACCTGGGTTTTTGTGGTATCTCCTGGCTTTTTCTCACCCCATAAACCCTCAGGAACCCCTTCAGCTTTGCCCCTGCTCCCACAGGAGGAGGAAGGCCCTGGGGATGCAGGAGCAGCAGCATTCCAGCAGGCTGAGCTCATGGGGCCGGAGTCCCGCTGCCATGGACTGCCTTCCTCTTGGGCAACGGGCTGTCCAGAGGAGCTGGGGGATGGGAGCGAGGAGCAACCTCCTGGCTCATGGCGCAGCCACAGAGTTTCAGTTTCTGGTCATTACTGGCCTGTACAAGGAAGGAGCTGAGGAGCTGCACTGGCCATTAGCAGCGATGGGATACACTGGTGCACAGCACACTGCAGGAACCGTACTCCTGTTGTTCAGCCTTGTCAATAATTCAAGGATCTTCAGATTTAGTGGAAAAAGCATATTTAACATTTTTCTTCCCCACAAACTAATTGTGCTCCTCACGTCACTTGTAAGTCACTGGTTGGCAGCGACTCTCCTGGTGGCTCCTGCTGGAGGCTCTTTCCTCTGAAGGCTGATATGTGAGATCGTTTGCTAAGTAGTGGGAAAAAGGCTTTTGCAGTTCAAAAGGGCCAGACTGATCTGATAGTGAAGGGTGATAGTGCAGTATTTGGCTTTTTCTGTTTTCATAGGGAATTTGATTCCCAGTGTGGGGTTTTTTTCACAATTTCCTGGAACTTGGTGATCTGCTTTTAAATATGACAGAATGGTTTGGGTTGGAAGGGACCTTCCAGACCATCTCGTTGCACCCCCTCCATGGGCAGGGACACCTTCCACTGTCCCAGGCTGCTCCCAGCCCCGTCCAACCTGGCCTTGGGCACTGCCAGGGATCCAAGGGCAGCCACAGCTTCTCTGTGGCTCTGGAAGGGGCTCTAAGGCTTCCCTGCAGCTTTCTCCTCTCCAGGTGAACATGCCCAGCTCTCCCAGCCTGGCTCCAGAGCAGAGGGGCTCCAGCCCTCAGAGCATCTCCATGGCCCCATAAAGATAAGAATTAAATGTAGAGATGTATTGCACAAGTCTGGAGTCCTTTCTGACCTCCCATTCCTTTCTCCTGTCCTTTCCTGTCGAGTGCAGGGCAGGATATGAGAGATGAACTGAAAGGCCAAGGATAACGATTCCGACCTGGGCACGGCAGGAGCAGGGTGGGAGCAGCTGCCTCACGATGGGAATCACATCTCAACAATGACTCCTCGGTGCTGGCATTCAGCTTGGCCTTCTGACGTGTGGGTGTCAAACCTGACTTAATTCTGGGCTGGGAAGGAAATCCCTGAGCGAAGGAAAGCCTTGGGCAGGTATTCAGAGCTCTTCTGTAGCCAACACAATTCCTGAGTGGCGGAAGGAGGGGGATTCCCAGCTGGGGTGTGTTGTGTGAGATGTTTAGATAATCTCCAGTTGCACATTTGTTGGCATTTGTATTTCACCTGAGGAGGAGAGAGGTTAAAATTAATGGCAGCAAAATTTACGGAAGACCTTGAGCATTCCCGGAGCTCTGACGTGCTGCAGGGGGCTGGCAGGAATCAGGTTTGGTTGGTGAGCTCTGAGCCATCCTCGAGCTGCACTGAAATACTGAAATCCTTGCTTAAAATATCTTTGTGTTTAAAAGGCATTGGGACACACACATGCAGGTTTCTGTGCTGCTTCACCGAATCCCAGAATGGATTGGGTGGGAAGGGACCTTAAAGCCCATCCAGTGCCACCCCTGCCATGGGCAGGGACACCTTCCACTGTCCCAGGCTGCTCCCAGCCCCATCCAAGCTGGCCTTGGGCACTGCCAGGGATCCAGGGGCAGTGAGAGGCTGCTCAGGCAGGTGAGTGGTACCAGGACAGGAGTGCCCAGGACTCAGCCCATCCCTGGTCCCAGTGTTTAATTGTGGATAATTCCATCCCCCGTGTGGGGCTGGAAGAGCAAAGCAGAGGCAAAATGTGGGCAGATGAGAGAGATGTTGGTGGTCAACTGATTTTGTATTGGAAACACCTGAAAACCTTGAGGAAGGGTCTCTTCCTCCATGGAGCTCCCAGGATCACCTGTGGGAGCATCTGGAAAAGATCTTCTTGGAGCAGGACTTTGTTCAAGTCTGGCTGCTTGGCTTTCCCCTTCCTACATACGCCTCCTGTGACTTTCCTCGAGTGGGGCAAAGCTGGCAGAAGGAGCTGCTGGTTTTTCCTGGTACTTGGAGTGTTTGCATCCTGCTCCACCTCCCAGGCACAACCAGATTGGATTTTAGAGGTGTTTTCCTCCCACGACCACAGTGATCTTCTCCAAACACTCAAGTTCCCTGTGAAGCATCTTCCACAGGTCCTTGAACCACAATGACCAAGTTTGTCTTCCCTCAGCTCCCTCCTGTGGGTTTTGTACCTGTGGGGCACCGGCTGCTGCGTGCTCATGTGACAAGTCCTGGGTGCTGGGTTAGTGAGGGACCAAAAGGATTTGGTGTCTCCCTGTGATGCTGACTCTGATTCCCAGCAGCTCCTGGAAAGGGCAGGAAACAGAGGTTGGCAGGGATAGGTACAGACAGGGCACTGGCCTCGGGGGTCTCAATTTTTTTTCCCCTATGTTCACACTGGAGTACCATTCCTGTAAATTAAACTCCTAAACTAAATTCCTGTAAGCTAAACTTCTGCTCTGGGTTGTCTCCTCTTTGCTGCAGGTGAGACCCGTGGAGGAACAAGAAGAGACTGAGCTGTGATTGAACCAGGAGGGTTTGGACGGTGTCTGAGGATGGTGAGTCCATGTCCTATTTCCTCTCTTCAGGATGGACATTGAGGGGCTGGAGCACGTCCAGGGCAGGGAACGGGGCTCGGGAAGGGTCTGGAGCACCAGGAGTGGCTGAGGGAGCTGGGAAAGGGGCTCAGCCTGGAGAAAAGGAGGCTCAGGGGGGCCCTTGTGGCTCTGCACGAGTCCCTGACAGGAGGGGGCAGCCGGGGGGGGGTCGGGCTCTGCTCGCAGGGAACAGGGACAGGAGGAGAGGGAACGGCCTCAGGCTGGGCCAGGGCAGGCTCAGGGTGGATACTGGGGGAATTTCTTCACTGAAAGGGGTGCCCAGCCCTGGCACAGCTGCCCAGGGCAGGGGTGGAGTCCCCATCCCTGGAGGGGTTTAACAGCCCTGTGGCTGTGGCACTTGGGGACATGGGGCAGTGCTGGCCTTGGCAGTGCTGGAGGATGGTTGGACTCGGTGATCTCAGAGAGCTTTTCCAACCCAAATGATTCCATGATTCTGGTCTGCCTCTGTCCTCTGTGGGTGGTCTCGTTCTTTGTGTGTCTAAATCTTGTAGTGCTGCTAAACGTAGGAGAAGAACTTATACAAGAATGAGCAAGAAGGGTGGAACAGTATTGTGTGTTATATACAATAATATAATAGAGAGGATTTATCACTGTCATCAAGATGCTGTTAATAGGATACATTTACCCCTAAACCTCTTATTGGAATATACTGGGGAAAAAAGTAAATAAGACTGGAACCCACTTCTGTCTCCCTGGACTACTGACATAGTCATCCAGTTTTTGTGGCTTACTGATTTATTTTTTCTTTAAAACTTACTGCTGAGGTTTCTCATTGTGTTCCTCTGTCGCCTCTCAGTGAAGGATTTCACACCGTGTTAATAACAGCTCTGGTGCCACCAAAGGAGCAGAAATTTCACAAGAATTAGTCACAGAAAAATGTGGTAGAAAAGAATCTGAACCACAGCCAAAGCAGCCAGATTGCTGATAAACTCGGATAAAGGGCCTCTAATGCCTCCAGCAAGAAATAACCCAAAATACAAGGGATCTGCTGGGAGGAGAAAAGCTGGAGAATGGGAATGTTGAAAGATGTGCTGAGAGTGTCCTGAGGGGGGTAGTTTGAAGAGGGGTGATCTGCATGTGGGCTGTGGGTGGGTAGAGCCTGAACTTGCTGCAGTGACACGGACCAGCACCAGCTTCGTGTTGTCGTGGGGGAAGGAGTGCTGAGGAGAACAGCGGAGACAAAGGGCTGGAAATTCAGATTGAGGACGTGAAAATTTAGGTTAAACATGTTAGAAAAAATAAAAGAAAAAAATCTGGCAGAGTGCTCGAGGAAATGGTGACGTCTCCTGAGGGACTGTCCCCGATGTGTTTTGTTAACAGCTGGAATAGGAAAGGAAACGTGCTCCCTGCATTAGCTGAACTCTCAGCTCGAGTAGTTACACACGCAGCATTTTTGCTGTAGTCCCCGTCCTCGTGCTCCTGGTGCTGCCTCAAGGCCTCCTGTGCTTCCCGCTGGAAGAGCTGATCCCTGTGCTGCAGGGTGAGGAACTTGGTCTGGGGCGGAGAGGTGAAAGTCCTCGCCTGTCATAACCTGATGAAGGATCTCACACTTCAGCTTGGAGCTGCCCTGGTGTCACACTGGAGTGTGAAACCCAACAGCTTCTCTGGGTGGGACTGAGGTGAGAGGGATGCAGGTGTATCCAGATATGAATGAAAAAAAGGGGAACAATCCCATGGAAAATGCATCAAAAGTCCCTCCAGGAATCACGGAGAAGGCCAGGCTGGGCCCCCTGAGGACAAGGCTGGTCAGACATCCGAGTGAGAGGGCCCAGCGAATGCTGCAGGGGAGCGTGGCTCAGGTGTGTGCCCTCACCTGGCAGGACCTGCAGCGCAGGGATTCGGTAATCCAGAAACTAGGTATTGATGTTGTATGAGCCCTTGGTAAGTTTTCCTTCCATTAATTCATCAGGCTTTCAAAAAGCAGGTGAAGATTGGCAGTGTCAGAGCTGTGCTGCTCAGCACCTCTTGCTCTGTTTTGGAACCAGCCCGGTGCTGGTTTGGCTGGTTCTTGTATTGGGAATAACAATAAAGTGTGGTGCTGCCTGTGAGCATCTCCTGCCCTTCAGGACTTTGTCGATCTCCACACGTTCCCCTTAGACATCTGAAGAGCTCTAGTCTTTTAAATTCTCTGCAGCGAAGCCACCTTTAGTTCTCATCACCCCTCCCTGGACCTGGTTTTTTTGTTGTTGTTTTTTTTTTTTTAAAGCACAGACTGGAATTTTGGATTTACTAAAACATAGAAGCTTTTCTTTTCCCTGTACTTCTTTCCTGTGTCTGGACAGACCTTACCCTGACCTGGCCCTGCCCATCCTTAGGTGTAATCATTGGTTTCTTCTACACGAGAGGGTTTCCTGCTCCTTATGAGTACCCAAAGATGCCTTTACTGTTTCAAAGGACCTTCTGGAAAGGCTTTTTTATATTTTATTAAAATGCTCCTGTGATTTTTTGAAAATTATATTTTCATTTTGGAAAAAATAAAGCAACCAACAAAAGCCCCCCCCCCTTCCCCTCCCCCATTTCACCCACTATTTTGGGAAGAGACTATGGGCTTTTTGTCTCCCGTGGCAAGCGAGAGAAAGCGACTTGTAATTGCAAGCTGTAGAAATGAGCACTTACCTCCACCTCCTTACCTGAGCTTCTGTCAGCAGCTGAAGGCAGAGAGCTGCTGGAAGCTCCTGACAGCCTCCTTGGAGTCCTGCTGTGGCCCTCCCGTTAAACACAGGGAGGGCTGGAGGTGGGCTGTGGGTTAAGGGGTGCTTCGGGGCTGGCCGGAATCCCTGTTCCCTGCAGGCATGCTGAGTGCTTCCTTAATTCCCTGTGCAGGCTGAGGCCACAGCCTCAGTGCCCTCTGGTTAGCAAGGGCAGGCCCAAAAGCTTTGCCCTTACTCAGCAGCACCCCAGATGTGCCTCACCAGCTGCTCTCCCCTTCCTGCTGCTCCAGGTGCTTGGTCAAGTGTTAACAGCTTGCATTGCACGACTCTTCCCATTTTTCCCCAAAACTAGCTGCTGATGGGAATGACCTTGAAGACAGCACTAGTACTGGTTTAATCCTTAACTAATGGAGCCCTAACGAGCACTTGGTACCTTAATACATTACTTAAAAGTGGCAGGTGGGTTGGTGCAGGTGCTGTGCTGGCAGCTCATCTCCCATGGCAGCATTCCCTCTCCTGACTGCTGGGATACTGGCACCGAAGGCATCTGGTTCTTACCCCGGAGGGGCCTGACTTATCCAAGGGGGGCGTTTGCAGCCACCCCTCGTCCCCTCGTGTTGGGGCATGGAGTGACTTGTGCCCTTTTGTCCCTCTCCTCAGAGGTTTCTTGCTGCATGTTCAGTTCCATGCTCACCTCTGGGCACCTTTCTGAGCAAACACCAAATGCAGTGTTACAGATCTGTGAGCTCTTCTATCATCCTGTCCTGACTAGAAGACGACACTCCCCATCCCAGTCCTGACTTACGGGGTATAAAACAGAAACTTCTCTTTGCGCAGGTTTAGGGGTTTATTTCCACCTCAGGCTCAGCAGCTTTTCAGTTCACCCACAAACCTCCCTAGGCTTTGAGGAAATGAACTATTTATGTAGGGTGACCTGAAACAAAGATGGCCTTTGTGCAACAGAAGTAGGGGAGGCAGAACAAGAAGTGCCTTTGGCCACAGCTCGTCAGTCCCAGCATCAGCTTATGGAGAGAGAGAGAAACGCGAGTCTGAGTGCAGCTCATCTCAGCCAATATAGGCACCTGCCAGGCAGAGGAGAATACATTTTAACTTTTAGAATGAGATAAATGATACAAGTCTCTCCCTTCCCCTCCTCACCTGGAAACAAAGATCTAGATAACCAGTTCGTAGCTTGATCTTCACTGAAAATAAATACTCAGGCCTGGAAGGATCTAGAGTATCCCGGTGGCCCCTCTGCTGCTGGAGCCCCTGGCTGTCGGACAGAGCTGCCCTGGCTCCCGCTGACTCGCTTCTCATGTCCTGGAATTCCCTTCCCGGGGCAGTCACCTCCTGCCAATTTTTCTGTCGGTTTTCTCCAGCTGGAGGCGGATCAGGGCAGTCTGTGCAGGGGATGTGCTACCAGGGACAGGGCTGCGCATTCGGATTTCTGCCAGCCCTTGCCTTCCCTCCCCTCCATCTGTGGGGTGATGCCCCGTGCTGGGGTGATGAAAAGCTCACCCTTAATCTAGAAAAGGGATGGGTGTGGTGCTTTCTGCCTCAGGAGAGAGTAGTTGTATTTGTGGTGCCAAAAAGAAATAGAGGATAAAGCTGTGTCGGGGTTGGGAAGGGTGAACGTGCCTGTGGAAGGCTGAGTCAGGTGTGCTGGCAGCTCCCTGCAGTGAATGGGACCAGTTTTTCTCTTGGAATCATGGAATGGTTTGGGTCGGAAGGGACCTGGCCAGGTGGGAATTAGCTGCTCCCTGGCCCACACTTTCCCAAACTTGCAGAAAGCTGGAGCAGCCACTGGCAAAACGGTTCATTTCAGGATGCTGACTGGCTCCAGACCGTGAGAGAGCTTTCAGCATCCTGATGCCTGTCCCTTGCTCCCAATGCAGATTCCTTGGGCAAGTGGGAGCAGATGTTCCCCGTGAAGCCTGTGCTGCAGGCTGGGCTCCTGGTGCGTGCAGGCGTGTCTCCACAGGGAATCCCATCTCCTTCGGAGGCTGCAGGATGGCCCCTTGAGTGCCAGTCCTGTCTTTGCCAAGCACTGTGTTATCTCCAAGCCTCCAAATCCCTTTTGGGACCTTCAGGAGAAGGCTGCAAGCTGTTTACCTGCAGTGTGGATCCAGGGATGTCTGGAGGGCTGGGAGGAGCAGCACGGAACAGTGGGCAGTGCCAGTGGGAGGGAAGAGGGGCTAATCACTGCCGGCTGCCCTTAAGAATGGGCTTGCCCGTGTTGTATTGAGCTCCTCTTGCTCAGAATTGGGAAACTCTTTGGATGGTGGTTGGGAGATGAGGAGGGAGATTTCTCTCTCTGGCCTACATGAACACACTCACTGAGAACACTCAGAGAAGCCCAGTTCTGTGAAATAACTTTCTCTTCCTCAGTGGTTTGTGATAGTGGAGCAGAGCCCAGCCAGGGAGGCATCTGAGGTGGCACTTAGGAAATCCCTCTGGCTAAGCCAGCTAAGGAGTCTGGAGCACTCTGCAATCCTGTGCTGGGCTGCCCAGCACCGCTCCTGCCCTTGCCTGGGTCACTGGAGGGAAAGGAGGGCAGGTATTTTGGGAACTCTTGAAGGAAGTGAAAGCAGAGTCTGAATCAAGTTCCTCTTGAAAGTCTGTGAAGCCACTGAACTTCAGGGCAAGGTTTCTGCTCTGCACCAGGCTCAATGCTTGGGCAGAAGTTTCTAAGTTATGTGTGAGACTTTTTCTGATACTAAAAGTGCAAAAATATTTCAGTGAAAGCAGAAGTTCTATTTGTGGATGTTCAGGTCAGCTTAGGTTGGAAATTCAAAGTACTGATCTGACGAGCAGCCCTTTAACTCTGCACAGCTGCAGCTTAGGGGGGTTACAGAGGTCCTTCTGCAAACAATCCCTGTGCCAGGCCCTGAACGGAGCCTTGGTCCTAAAAACCTCACTGTGGGCTGGAGCAAACCTCTTACCTGCCTTGTCTGTGGTTTTGTGCGTTATAAACTCTGGTCTTGTGCTGTGTGCACTTAACAGCGACGTGTGCTCGCACTCTGCCCAGGAGACTCCCGGACTTCAGCTGTTCCCCGGCCGTGCTGTGTTGCTTTTCCCCTGACACGTGTCAGGAAAAAGAATAAATATTGGCTTTACAGTGTTTATAGCCACACTTTCTCTCCAGTATAAAAGGTTCCTTCAGCTTTAGCTGCTCTGGTTTCTCAGCATTCCCTCCAGAGGGGAACCTGCGGGGAGCAGGGCACCTCTCCTGCCACTTTTGGCCAAGACAAATCAGTCACCTCATCCACAACCCTCTGTCCTTATCTGCAACCCCCTGTTTGTGTCCATAACCCTCTGCTCTCCTTGTGTTTTGGTTTGGGGGTGCCAGCTGGAGCCAGCTGCCCCAAGGATGGGCAATGCTTGGCATTTACCCACTGTGCTCCATGCAAATGGTGCAGTGGGACAGAGCAGGGCTGAAATGGGATCTCATGGCTTATCTCCAGGTGTGGCTGCGTGCTCTTTTAAGTCTTTTATCCTAAGTGGTGAAGCTGCTGTAACCATGGGAGTCTGTGGGACCGTTTTGTCAGCAAGGGAGCTCAGGGAACTGAATTTTGCCCTGCAGTGACAGTGGGCATCATGTCTGGGTCTCACAAAGCTGTCCCTTCAGCCGAGGCAGCTCTGAATAATCTAACCCTGAACAATTTTGCAGAGAAATGCCGAAGTATTTTATCTGACTCGAGAAAAACCCTTTGAGATCCCGTTGGTATTGCTGGGGAGAGCTGTCTGTGGTGTCTTTGGGGCAACCACATCTAAGAGGAGCTCAATGGCTACAGGCTGTGCTCTGTTTGGATTTGTGTTTTGGGAGCAAAAAGCTGGTGTGATTTGAGCAAAATAGTGGGGCCTTTGAGGATTGATGAAGGGCCGGGTTTTAATTTTGCATTTTAACAAAGAGATTCTCCCTCTGGCCCAGCGGTGGGGGCAGAGTGGCAGCTGATGGTAGAAATGGAGATGGCTTTGCCCAGGAAGCTGCTCCTGTGGTTCCTGGGATAGGCTGTGACCTGGGAGCTGTTTCCTCCTGGGCTTGATGAACAGCAGGTAGTAAAGGTGAGCTCGTAGGGGGCTGGGGTGGGGAGGTGGGTGCTCAGCCACAGCATTTCCTCCGCCCGTGGCCTTACCCCGTGTCTGTGAGCATTGCCAACGGGAGCTGGGGAAACTTCCCATGGGAGCTAAGTGTCCAGGCGGTCAGCGAGAGGAGCTTTGTCCACTCCAGGGCCCAGGCTCCAGCACACAGGTGCTGGTGGGAGCCAGGGACATCCAACTACTCCCTGCACACACGAAGCTCCTGGGAAGAGACCTAAAGTCTTGGGAGTGTTGAGTGGTGAAATGCAGCAGGGCAGCCCCTTTATCCTCATCTCCCTGGCCAGGCACAGAGGACTGTGGGAGGATAGCGGGTTCAGGGGTGCAGGGGCAGGTCCTGGCTGAGATGCTGGGAGCAGGGCCGGCGCTGGGGGCTCGGCACCGGGGCACAGGGCTCGGCATTGGAGCGGAGGGCTGGGGGAGAGGGGTCAGTGCTGGTGCAGAGGCCTCGGGGCAAAGGGCTTGATGCTGGGGTGGAGGGGTCAGCACAGGGGTGAGGGGCTCAGGGAGAGGGCTCAATGCCAGGGTGGAGGGCTCGGAGCAGAAGGCATGGAGCTGGGGCAGAGGTCTCGGAGCAGAGGGCTCGCTGCTGGTGTGGAGGGGTTGGTGTAGGGTCAATGGGCTCGTGGCAGAAGGCTCCGTGCCGGGGTGGAGGGATCGGTGAAGGGCTCGGGGCAGAGGGCTCGGTGCCGGGGCACGAAGCCGCCTTCCCGCTATTGTTCCCCGCGCTCCCGCTGCCGCCATCGGTGCGGCACGAGGCCATGGGCCGGGAATG
>VZTA01025015.1:489979-505583 GCA_013398855.1 Mohoua ochrocephala | reverse complement strand
GGCCCGTCCCTGCTGCCCTGGCCGGGCCCAAGGGCACAGCAGTGCCCGGCGCCGCGGGCCGAGCCCCGGCAGGCCCCGGTCACTGTGCTGGGCCCCGCAGGCTCCGCTCCTCGCCTGGGGCTGGAAAATTAGGAAAATTACCGTGCGAGAGCAGCCGACCCCCGGGGAGCTGCACACCCCTCCCTGGCTGCGGGTGTGCAGGACCCTCCGCTGCTGCTGCTGTGCTGAGCGGGGCTCCTGCGCTCGGCGCCTTTTATACCTTCGGGGAGAGGGGGTTTCCTGCAGACCCACCCTCAGCCCCCCAGGGCACTCCTGGCCAAATGGGCTCCGAGGGCTTCAGGAGGCTCGTGAAGAGAGCGGGGTGCTGACCCCCGCCCTGCCGGTACCCGGGATGGGGCTGTGGCAGGAGGGGATGCTCGGCCTCTGCCCGCCCTGTGCTGCAGGCGAGGAGGGACTCAAGGACACCCAGGCGGGTGGAGAGCTCAGGCTGCCCTGTTCCAGTTCCTGCTGCTCCCTGGGATTTCTCTGCGAACTGCAAAGTGACGATGGGAGAGGATCTCTGCTCCCTGGCTGCCGCACCGGCACGCGGGCACACACCTTCCCTTTGTGCTCTCCTGGGCTGGTGCCTCGCTCGGAGCGAGCCTCTGGCAGGAGGGGCCCCGAGCCCCCCGTGGTCTCCAGTCAGCATCGGCTGCTGCTGGAGCAGGTGCTGTGCCCTGTGTCCCTCACAGCATGGTGACAGGGCCAGTGCCTTTGCCTCCAGCTGGGGCTGATGCTGAGTTTTATGAAGGCTCTAACAGCATGTTACGTGCGTGCAGGTTCCCTGGCTATGGGGTGGGAGGTGTCTGGCTGCCCCTGTCTGAGGTCCAGGGAGCACCTCAGGCCAGGCTGTTCCCATGGGCGCCGAGGCTTCAGCTCCTGTCAGTAACACAAGAGGATTCAGCAGCATTTTAAATATTCCTGAGCCAGAAGGATCGGGATCTCCTTTCTTCAGGTTGAAATTGGGATTCTGGCTTGGGTGACATATCCAGAAAGATATGTAATTTTAAAATATTACTCAGTGCTTACAGAACACAGTGTTTCCTGGTAAATGCGAGAGCCTAGAGCTAGAGAGCAAGCAGCATTCTGAAGAAAACATTCCCACACCAAATACATGTGGAATTAGCACCATCCTGGGCTCCCAGCAGTGAGCATCTGCAGCTGAGTGTCCAGGTGCCACTCCTTCAGACAGCAGCTCGGTTGATGTGACAGGGCCTGGGTGAGGGCTGGTGAAAATTGGCGCCAAGAGTTCACACCAGAGCTCAAGGAGCGTTGGGGCGATGTGCTGAGACCCGTGGTGGGATTTGGGGTGTTCTGTGCAGGGCCAGCAGTGGGACTCGATGATCCTTATCCCTCCCAGCTCAGGATACTCTTATTGTGTGAGTGAATGAAGAGTCCCATGTTCCAAACTGAGACATACGCTCCACTTGTCAAGGATGGCGTGTGCAGGTTCCATGTGACCTCTCAGACCATCCTGAGGCCTCTCTGGGTTTTCTGGGGTGTCCATCTGAGCAGGCTGGACATGGCCCTGGGCTCGGTGCTGGCACCAGTCAGTAGTGCCTGTTGTGAATTGGGTGCACTGGGGTGCAGTTGTTGTAGGGTTACGTTTCACAGTTGTATCTTCTCCTCCAAAAAATTCAGGCTCTTCCCAGACTTCTTTGGTCTGAGAGTGAAAACAAAAACTCCCAAAAGAAAGCAGTCCTTAAGAGGAGGAAGAGTAGGCTGACACTGGACTGTAGATGGAAAGCCTCTGTGTCACGGTGTGTCTGCTCCGGTGCCGTGGAGCAGGTAACGGGAACAGCTGACGTGACAAGTTACTGTCACATCAGTCCCCTGTGGCCAAGGTGTGTCTGCTTGGCTTTCCAAACACTGCTCAGCTGGAAGAGGCGGGACTTGGAGGCTTCAGCATTTCACTGTGCTGTGGGCATTCTGCAACAGCCAGAGGAACTGCTGGGGTCTGGAGGCAGAACAGGCGTTTCCGTGCACAGGTATCCCCAAGCTCCTGGGGTGCCAAGAGTATCCAGCAGCTTCAATTTTTGGCTTTCACAGCACGTGCTGGCTGAGGCTGTCTGACTGTGTGCTCTGTTTGCAATGCAGGGTGAGGAAGGCCCTCCCAGTTTGGAGTACATTCAGGCCAAGGACTTGTTCCCCCCAAAGGAGCTCGTAAAGGAGGAGGAGTCACTGCAGGTAAGGAAGTGAAAACACCCAAACAGCTCTGGGATGTGGCAGGCTGGGCTCTGCAGAGCAGCTCTCCAGCCCAGCATGTCCTGGAGGCCGCGGGCTGGCCGGTGCCGGGACACATTCGGGGCAGCAGGTCCTTGCGCGTGGGGGCCAGGCCGGCCGTTCCCAAGGCCCCGTCCCTGCCTGCCCAGCCCTGGCAGGATGTGTCCGGCATCCCCAGCCGCCGTGGGCCCGGGTGTTCCCTGTGGGAAGGCGCCGCTGCCTGCCCAGCCCTGGCAGGATGTGTCCGGCATCCCCAGCCGCCGTGGGCCCGGGTGTTCCCTGTGGGAAGGCGCCGCTGCCTGCCCGGCCCTGCAGCCCGCGCCAGGGAGGCTCCCCGTGCCGGGGCAGCGCGGGGCTGTGCTCCGCAGCCAGAGCGTGCGGCTGCCCTGTCCGCTCTCCCCCCTGCACCCCGCTCCCGGCGTGTCCTGCTGCACGGCGCCTGGAAGAAGGAGCCTCCATATGGTGCCAGCCTCCCGCTGCAGAAAGCCCTGGGAAGAGCCCCGGGTGCTGTTGCTGCTGTGCAGCAAGGGCAGCATTCCCTCCTGAGGATTGGTGCTTCCTTTAGCATCGTCCAGGGCTCATCCTCCTCCTCCTGGGGCTGGAGCCAGGCTCACCTTGTTCTTGCGGCTGCTGCAGTGTTTGAGTTTGTTCCGAGGCTGTCACTGCCTTGGCAAATGGTGCTGGGGAAAGCCAGGGCTGAGAGCTGTTGGCTTGAAGGAACAGCCACAGGCTGGGCACTTGTGTGGGGTCAGGGCTGCAGGGCTGTGGCTTCGGGGGGTGAAGCTGCTGAAGCGACTCTGAGCCGAGACTCCTGGAGAAGAGCAGACTCTGCCTTAGTTTGCTGCGTGGAGAAGTAAAGTTCAGCCCTCCCAGGGGTAATTTGCCTTCAGTAAATCGTTAATTTGTTGTAAAGCAGAGTGTTCAAGGCCAGGTTGGACGGGGCTTGGAGCAGCCTGGCCTGGTGGAAGGTGTCTCTGCCCGTGGCAGGGGTGGAACAGGCTGAGCTTGGGTTGGGATGTCGCTCCCAGCCCCAACCATTCCAGCATCCTGTGACTCTAGAAGGATGCCATCCGTTGATAACAAGCTGTATTCAGGCACCTGCTGGTTTATTCCAGGATTTCCCTCCGTCGGTTCTTGCAGCCTTACCAGCCCCTTTCTGTTCTGTCTCCCTTCTGTTGCTGTGTGAAAGAGCCACGTAAGCAGGAGAAACACATGCCAGATAAAAACAGCTCTGGCAAGCCTGCAGAAATCAACTGCAGAAATAAAAAGAGGATAGTCTCTTAGGCAAATAATTAATGTTTTTCAAGAGTGTTCGGACAGATGCCAGTCTAAGGTGGTTATTTTTGGTCAAGGAAAGGAGAAGCTGTTAGTACAGTTGTCACTTGAAGTCTGAAATCCAGGAAATTCAGGTTTTTATACCCAAGCCATAGAAACAGCTTCGAAATAAAGAGAAGGTGGTCTGACTCGTACTAATTACAGTGTAGTGAATTGTGTCATCAGCTGCCCTGTCTGGCAGGTTTCAGCTCTGGCTGAAATGATAAATCGTCGTGACATTTTTTGCATAATTGGTTACCGACATCACCTGGTGTAGGTGGCATTCAGGGAACAGGAGCAGCCTGATTAGCTAAGGACAAAGGGGCCTGGTGAATTTTGGGCTGTTCTGCCTTCTTTTTTTTAATATGAGAAAAGTCAAACTTGACTGTCTGCCAGGATCCCCTGTTTTAAAAATAACTATGGCATGTCCAGACTGATGGGGAAAAACAGACACCTGATTATCTAGATATTAAAAAAAAATGGAATACAGGTAACTTTAATGAGGCTTTCTTACAGTTTAATCAGGACAAGCTTCCTCAGTCATATAAATAACTATACATAGAGAATCCCTGAGAGCTTTGTTAGCAGAAACTGGGCACGGCTTTGGTTCATTTGCTTACCTGGATGGTGCTGCTGAGTCTCACGGGGCTGCTGAGGGCCCCCCGTGTTTAAATGGCACAGCAGGATCACGTAGGTGACACTGCCCTGGGGCAGAGGCTTCTGATCCATCTCAGAATCCCAGAATCACTGAGGTTGGAAAAGACCCCCAGGACCATCGAGTCCAACCTGCGGCTGATCCCCACATTGTCACCCAGCCCAGAGCACCGAGTGCCCCATCCAGCTGCTCCTCGGACACCTCCAGGGATGGTGACACCTCCAGGGATGGTGACACCACCACCTCCCTGGGCAGCCCCTTCCAGTGCTTCCCCATGGTGCTGGGCTCTCTCAGGAGCTGTGCAGAGCACTCCCCACCTTCTCTCTGAGCTGTCCTGCAGTCACGTCCCTCTCCACGCCTCTTGTGCCGGGGCTGCTTTCCCCTCTCCGAAGAGCAGGGACCGTCAGTCCCTCTGTGCCCAGGCCAGTCCTCGCTCCAGGTGTGCACGGCACACACGTGATCCTCCGGGAGGGGCCTTGGGAAGAGCTCCGTGCGCGGGGCTGGGCGCTGGTGCTCTCGGGGCACGGGGAGCGCGTTGCCAGGAACGGTTCCTCGCGAGATGCGCTGCGGAGGCAGTGGGAGAGTGGCTCTGGGAGTTGCAGTGCACAAAGAAGCCGTGTGACCTGACCTGGTGCTGTCTCCCTTCCAGGTGCCATTCACTGTGTTGCAGGGCGAGGGGGTGGAGTACCTGGGCCATGCCAATGACGCCGTGATCGCCATCTCCAACTACCGCCTGCATATCAAATTCAAGGACTCTGTGATCAATGTGAGTCTGGCTCTGCCTGCACCATCAGCTCTCGCAGGGTCTCAGAGCAGGGAGGGGTGGGAATGCCCCGTTCCTGGGGGCTGTGGCACAGGAAGGTGCCTCTCGGAGGATGCCAGGCCTGGGCGTGCGGTTGCTCTTTTGCTGCTGTATTTAGGTGTGAGGATGGGGTTTTCCCTTGGACAGTAATTAGGATTTTCCTTTGCTGTTTTCTTTAAATTCAAGCATTAACCTTGGTGGTTTTAAGGCCATTGAGGTCTCTTGCAGGCCAGTTTTAATGAGACTTCTCACCAACACAGAGTCAGGCAGTGGGAGCCTGAGGCTTTCTCTCACTGCCTTGACTTGCCATCTCTTCCTGCAGCTGTTGTTCGGCTCAGTTACCTGTGCTTGGCTGGATGTGACTGAGTCAGGAACTGGCCCCAAGTGGGAGATTACCGAGGGAGAGAACAGAAATCAGAATAGTAATCATGGAAGGAGCTCTGTGCTGACTCATGGAGCTCCCTAACCCTGGGAGTGGGTTTGTAGTTCACAGAAGCAGCTCGTGACTGGTGGAGCTGTGCTGGAGCGTGAGGAGCCTGCGGGCACGGCTGCTGGGGCTGCTCTGCTGGTGTGCCTTGTCATGCCCTACATCTGTCCCTCCCTCGCAGGTGCCTTTGAGGATGATGGAAAGTGTGGAGTGTCGGGATATGTTCCAGCTTCACATCGTCTGCAAGGACTCCAAAGTGATCAGGTATCTGGTTTATTGCTGTGCTGCTGCTGCTGCAGGCTGTGACCAGCTCTGGTGGCTCCCTCTGCGCTGCCGTCGGAACTGAGCTGTCCATGGTCAGGGTTCTGAGGCTTGGGGCCGTGTTCCTTTTCCTGGCTCAGTCCAGGCTGGATGAACGTCCCCGCTGAGGGTGATTTGCCTTTGGGTTTGCAGGTGCCATTTCTCCACCTTCAAGCAGTGCCAGGAGTGGCTGAAGAGGCTGACTCGAGCCATCGCCCGCCCCGCCAAGCCCGAGGACCTCTTTGCGTTCGCCTACCACGCCTGGTGCCTGGGGGTGTGCGTGGATGAGGAGGATCAGCATGCCCATCTCTGCCGTCCAGGTGAGCTCCTGGCCTGGCCCTTGCTGCTCCTCTGGCCAGCAGCACTGCAGTGCAATTGAGCTCTTGTTCAAAAACCCTGTCCAGTTTCAAATTCACCTTGCTGGCTCATCCTGAGCCTGGCCTGGAGATCCAGTGGATGGCCAGGTGCTGCTGGATAAGAAGCACAGTGAAAGGAATTAGTTACAAACACAACAAGGAACTTTCTGAGCCGGCAGCACAGAAGCAGCTTTTCCCTTTCTCCTCGTGAGAAAGCATTCCATACTTGAGCTCCCTCATCACGGTGATGGAGGCCTCAGGCAGTCCTGTCCTGGAGTGGCAAACAGCATCAGTTTTGAGCCCATCTGCATCTCTTCTCCAACACCCAGAAATGCTGTGACATTCCCAGGATCAGGTCTGTGGAGAGCTCTGGCTCATCCCTACACAGGCACAGATCAAATCTTTGAGTCCATGAAGAGAAAACCAGAGCTGTGCTGGTGCCCTCGTGTGGACTGGGAGTTTCCCTTCCCTGGGAACTCAAAGTTCGCTTGCAGTTGCTTTGTCTTATCCATGATGAAGTTGTTTAAAAAAGGAATTAAAATGAGTGAGAAACCTGGCTTTAGACTGAAAAATGTGCTGATCCTAGAGGAGAGCAGCAGTAGCCTGAATGGGATGTCCAAAGACAGGCTGGGTGGAGGGATGGGGTTCAGTAGTACAGCTATTCCAAGAGAAGCTGATAGGGGAAAGGTAAGCTCTGCCCCAAACCCCAGCAGCCAGAGATATTTGCTGTGTTTCCTTTAGGGAAAGTAGCATTCTCTAGTATAAATAAACTCACCTGCACAGGTTGTTGCTGCAGGATATGACTGAGGCGAAGAGCTTTGCAGTATTTATTTATTAACAAGATTTGACACTGGAGCAACAAAGGCATCCAGAATTTGTGAGGCAAGGCTAAACCATGAGAGAGGAAACCCTGAGTCAGCGTCTGAGAGCAGTCTGGAGGAAGGAAGTGCCTGGGGGGGGTGCTCAGTGCTCCTTGCCATGGGGTTCCTGACATCCACTTGGGAAGCTGTCTCTGCCAGAAGGGCAGAAGTGGATTAAATTAACCCCCACACCCCTCCTTGACATGGAGAGGCTGTTTCTGTGCCCTGAGATGAGATATGACTTGATAAAACGAGCAGAGGAACCCCTGTGAGGGACAAGTCTTTCTGGCTTCTGAAGCACAATCCCTGCTGCCATCCAGCTGCCCTGGAGTTTCTCCTTGCCAAAAAGATGCTCCGAGGGCTGGAGCCCCTCTGCTCTGCAGCCAGGCTGAGAGAGCTGGGGGCGTTCACCCGGAGAAGAGAGGGCTCCAGGGAGACCTTAGAGCCCCTTCCAGGGCCTAAAGGAGCTTATAAAAAGAGGGAGAGACTTTTTATACGGGTGGATAGCGACAGGACAAGGGAGAACAGTGTTAAGTGACAGAGGGCAGGGCTAGATGGGATGTTAGGATAAATTATTTAATCAGGATGGAGAGGCCCTGGCACAGGGTGCCCAGAGCAGCTGTGGCTGCCCCTGGATCCCTGGCAGTGCCCAAGGCCAGGCTGGACATTGGGGCTGGGAGCAACCTGGGACAGTGGAAGGTGTCCCTGCCCATGGAGGGGGTGGAACGGGATGAGCTTTAAGGTCCTTGCAACCCAAACCTTTCTGTGGTTTTGTGACTCTCTCCAGCTTGTGACAGTTGCTGTGGAGCTCCACAAACACGTTCAGGTTTCCTCAGTGCTGTCAGTAACTCCCTGTGCTCTGCTCCTCAGGGGACCACGTGAGGTTCCGGTTCGAGATGGAGCTGGTGAGGATGGGCTTCGACCTGCAGAACGTCTGGCGCGTCTCCGACATCAACAACAACTACAAGTGAGTGTTTCATCGCCAGGCTCTCCCCACTCGCCTCTCGCCTTACCTTTCCCTTGGTAATCCCCGTGCAGAGCCGTGGGTGAGTCAGACTGCAGCTAATCCTCCTTCCTGGCCTTGACACCCCCAGGCAGATCAGCGGATGAGCCAGATCCCTTTTCTTTCCGCCTTTCACATCGTGGAATTGGAGAGGGAATACAGCCCAAACATCAGAGCTAGCAGGAACTGTAAATGTGGACTCAGGTGGTTTATAATGTGGTGGCTCTGATTCCTCATGGAAGACATTTGGGAGTCTGGAGGTCCATCCATTCGTTGTGGGTTTGTCTTTCTGGTCAGTCCTTCTCTCTGAAATGCTCTGTTTGACATAACAACCACAATGTTCATACACTCAGGCAGCTGCTCAGCGCTGTGAGGAGCCATGGGTGAGCCAGTGGACAGCTCTGAGGATGCTCAGGAGTCTGGGAGGGAGTGATTCCCATTCAGTCAGAGCAGGAGCAGCTAAAGGGTGATCTGCCTCCAGCTGCTGGCAGGGCATTCACAGAGGGATGGAGTAAAACTCCTGGCAGTGGCACATGACAGGACAAGAGGTGACGGCCCCGAAGTGCAGCTTGGGAGGTTCACAATACGGAAGGGAAAAGAGAAAAGAGCATCCCTGGGAACATGGGGCTGTGATGGGCACATCCCCAGCAGGGGCTTCTCCATCGTGGTGGTGTCACATCTCAGGTGAGCCAGCGTTGGAGGTGCTCCCTGTGAGCCGGGTGTTGGAGTGGAGATCTCCACAAGGTTTTCCCACTATCACGGTGGGAAAGGAAGAGACCTTTTCCCACCAGTCAGTGTTTCCAGCCTGTCTTCTATTGCTGCAGGAGCACAGGACTCCTGGAGAAGGGCAGCTGCACTGTTTGCAGCAGGTGGCATTAAGCCAATGGGGTTTTAAACGTTGATGGACATCCTCGTTTGTGCATTCCCTGTAATCCTGTTCTTGGAACCACTGGTATCCCTCTGCCTTTCCTCTCTGTCGCAGCCAGTCCAGGCATCCCCATCACCTATGGACTGGACAGTTCCAGGTCACTGGTTTCCTGTGGAGACCACGAGAAACCTCAGACACACTGGAGTGGGGAAATCCCAGTTTTGGAGCTTGCTGCCTGTTCTCTCTTCCTGAAGAATCCAGGCCACAAGCACTAAATTTGGGGGGTGGTTTCCATTTTCCCTCTGCCCTGCTGACCACGTTGTTGCTTTGGGACTGTTCACATGACTTTGCTGGCACTTGCACAGTTTCTCCAAGGATGCCAAATACAAGTTGTTCTGCACTGCTCGGTTTTGGAGTGCACAGCCTGTGGGTCCCTGCCCCAGGTAGAGTCTCTGCATGTCGGGCTTTCTTCCCTCCTGGATCTTGGGGTGTGGTTCCCTCTGACTATTTCAGGAAGTTCAACTTCCATTGACCATCTGTGCTTTGCTTCCTGGCCAGTAATCCACAGCCATTAGCCACCTTCTCTGAAGGCAGGTGTTTGATTTCCAACCAAACCAGGGAAGAAAGGACTTAAAACAAACCTCAGCCATCTGGGTGTGGACCTGGCTTTGCTTCCCTCCACCTGCCGAGTTCCTCCCTGGGGATCCTCGCAGGTCCCAGCTTCTTGCAGACATCCTGGGATCTCAGGGGTGGTGTAATTGCCTTGTGCAACTCAAACCAGTTCTCTCTTGCTGCGGGGGGAGTGTGGCTTTAAATCCTGCCTTGGCTTTTGATCGTAACCACCTGCCTCTATTCACAGGGATCAGGTTACTTTTTAACTGTTTATAGTCCTTTTATCTTTTATTTCCCTGCATTAGCAAAACAGTGTTGTTAAAGACAGGATACTCCAAGGTAATGGCTTTGTTCCTTGTCTTTCAAGTCTGTTCCGAGATGTCCTTATCTGGGAACTATTATCTTCTTCCTGGCGACAGCCATCATAAAGTGAGAGCAATACAAGCTTATAATAACCACTCCTTCAGTCTTGATAAAAGTGTACAGTGATAATAAAATTATTACACGGTCTCTCCCTGGCTCTCACATCTTCAGGGATCTTGTACCCAGGGAAATGGGATCACTGCAGCATTCCCCATCTGGTGCACACAGGCTGTCTGAGGTAGGAGTTGTTTCATATCAGCCTCGGTGCTGGTGGGTTTGGTACACGTGTAGTTCCTTCAAAAAAAGGAAGAAAACCCCACTTTTCCTCCAGTGCTGATGCTCATTTTCAGGTTTCATCTTTTTACAGTTGTGGTTTCATTTAACTTTGAGTTTATGAGGAAAAGGTTGCCTGGAGTTCTGTTACTGGTTTAGCCAGATGGTGTTTCCTACTGGTTTCCGGGACTGCTCTTAATTCAAATTTTGTCTTTTTTACACTTCTCTATAAATTTTAATACTATCCATACCATTGGAAAGTGATCATTAGTGTCCTTGCTTGGATTTGCCACAGGAACATGCGGACAATAAGTTTGTGAGGACTGTTAGTGGTACACGTGTTTGCCTTCTGTGGAGGAAGAGCTTGGACAAGGCTCTTGGGGACAGGATGGGGTTGTTGGGGTGTCCTGAGCGGGGCCGGGAGCTGGACTCGATCCTCGCGGGTCCCTTCCAGATCAGGACGTTCCATGATTCCGTGATCCCTCTCACTGTTAGCTTTGTGGGAAGAAGGTTCTCCATCCATCCTTGTTCACAGGTGCCGATTCCTGTGTCTGCGTTGTTCCAGCCACCCTTTCCTGCCATCGGAGCTCACCGTTCAAGGCTGTTTCCCTTGGTGGTCTGGCTCAGCCTGGTCCCAGGGCTTTCCAGGCCACCCCCACTGCAGGTGGTTCCCTTTGGGACTCCCGTTGTGGTGAAAAATGATCGTTGAGGTTCTGAACTATTTCTTATCTTCTCAAGAGCAGCTGTTTCCTGAGAGGAGCATCCTTCAGCTCTGTGGGGAGACACCTGTTAAAAAACACAGGCACACAAAAAATCTCAAAAAAACCCCTTCTGAAAATCCAAATCTGCCCCATCTGCTTGTTCACTGATGTTTCCGGCAGCTCTCGCACACGAGGGGTGACCTCCCTCCCAAAAGCCGTGTTGACTCTTCCCGAGTGCACTGACCTTACCCTTTTTGTTGTTGTTGCTGTTGTGGAAGCCTTACCCCCTCTGGAAACATTGTTGAATCGACTGAGTGAGGAATGCTGTAACAAAGGGATTTTTCAGTTATTCTACTTTGGAGCAGCTTAGGCCCAAAGGGAGAGTCAGAGACTTCTGTATAATTTTGCTGGTAGCACCAATACCTGGATGTGTCTGAAAATGTCACCTTTGGTTCAGACGCTTGTGTGTTCTGTGTGGAAGCAACACAAGTCTCCCATGGGAATTTCTGCCCTCGTGGCCTTTCTGCATCTCTTCCAGCCCCTGTGGATGTCATTCCTGTCACTCCAGGGGTTGGTAGTGTAGCCTCAACGCTGCCCTGTTTCTCTTTAGGCCTGGGATTTGGCCCGTGCGCAGTGTGGTGGGTGCTGGTCGCTCTGAGCATCGCGCTTCTACCTCCACCTCCCCCTGGACACTGCCCACACTTTGTTCAAAGCTCAGCCTATTTCGGCCTTCCTACAGAGCTTGTACTCTGAAATTTAGGGTGCCACAAATATTTTTCCCTGCATCAGTTTATAAGATACTGTTAGGCCAACAGAGTTACTTCTCCTGGGTTTTCATTTCCTCTACTGTATCCCTCTGGAATTCTAGCATGGAAAGACTCTACGCTGGAGTGTCTCTTTGTCTTGGCCTCACTGCCTGTTTGTGTGCACCCTGCTTCAATTTGGCTTCACTTCTTAAAGACGTCCTGTTTCCTACCTGAATTTTATTGATTTCTATCTTACTGTTTTCCTAAGGCTACAGAGTTCTGGTGATTTAACTCTTGGAAGATACAATCCTGAGCCTCTCCTGGACTACCTCTCCCCAGTTTGTACTTTAGGACATCACCCGTGTTTCATCTGAGGTGCCAGGGAACTTTGCACTTCAGTGAAGCCCGTTCATGTATAGACTCAGCTATTCCAGAAGTTCCTCCAGACCTGAACAGGTGTTAACCCTCTCCCACATTCCTGCATCCTCAGTCACGCTTCACTGCTTCTCTAATTTCCTGACCACCTTTACTCATGGAATCCGAGGCATTTCAGAGATGTCCAAGCCCAGACATCCTACCACAGACGACCTGGTCTTCACCTTCTGAACTGACAGCTTTAATTTTGCTTCCTGAATTCCTCATCCTCACCCAGTTGTTTTTATCCCTTAGCTTTCTGCCCGGGGCTCTCGGAGGAGCTGTCTAGACACTGAAGTGCCATTTTCCAACGTGGCAGGCAGTTCTTCACTAGCACCATCAACGAATCCTGGGTTGTGCCTGTTGCCATCAGCTGGAATAGCCTGGGCTCAGGAACACCAGACCACCCTCTGGAGCTCAGTGCTGCATCCTTTCAGCCCCCTCGCTTTGCCCCCCATCTGCCCTGAAACATTCCTGCTGAATGATGTGGGATAGCCTTGGGCCAGAGCTGCTCTTTGATGTTCCCTGCCACGTACCCACCTGTGCCTGCCTGGGCTGCGGGGGCTCAGCTGGTCCAGCTCCCAGCAGTGCTGTGCCTGAGCCTGCCCTCGGCCTGTGCTGGGAGCAGCAGGGGCAGGGGAGGAGCTGCAGGAGCCAGAAAGCCCCCCCTGCACTCCTGGAATTTTGTGGGTGTTTCATACAATCCCAAAATGGTTTGGGTCGGAAGGGACCTTAAAGCCCATCCAGTGCCACCCCTGCCATGGCAGGGACACCTTCCACTGTCCCAGGCTGCTCCCAGCCCCAATGTCCAGCCTGGCCTTGGGCACTGCCAGGGATCCAGGGGCAGCCACAGCTGCTCTGGGCACCCTGTGCCAGGACCTCCCCACCCTCCCAGGGAACAATCCCTTCCCAATATCCCATCCATCCCTGCCCTTTGGCAGTGCTCTCTGCTCTCAGTGTTCTCCTCTCACTGCTGGTACGTGTTCCGATATCTGTAAGAATTTGATTTCTGGCACCCCACCAAACAAGATATGATTTAGATCTCAGTCCTCTCACTTCATTTGCATACCCCCAGTCCCCACTGCTCAATTTCTGGGCAGATTTGTGTCTTCCTCACTGAACAATGTGTCGAGTGAGCAGTGGTACCTGTGTTCTGCAGGGCAGAAGGGGGCAGGCCATTCTCTACCGGAAGCTCTGTGTGTACCTGCTACAAGAAAACAAAAACTCCACGTAAATTATTGACTGTTCCTCTAAACCCTCATGAATTCTTAAATCCAGAGGTTGCTCCAAAGGCATCCTGGGAAGTACTAGGATACTTAGTATGGCCCAGAGGTGAGGCCTGAGGTGAAAGGAGGTTGTCCTCTCTCAGCTCATTCCTGGCAGCACTTTTTGGGTCACTTGTTGAGGCTGCACTGAGACAGATATGAGGAGGAAGAGCCAAAGTCCTGCGTGTTGAGTTTGGGGAAATGTGAGCTGCTCTGGGGCAGATTTTTGATTGCTCTGTCCTCATCCTGCCTTTCGTGCTTTCTCTTCGCCAGGCTCTGTTCCAGTTATCCCCAGAAGCTGCTGGTCCCCGTCTGGATCACTGACAAGGAGCTGGAGAATGTGGCTTCATTCAGGTCATGGAAAAGGATCCCTGTGGTGGTGTACAGGTAAATGCAAACCCAAATTCCCTCCCTCAAACCCATGACAGTCCTGCAGAGGCTGTGGGACAGGGATGGCAGGAGAGCTGTTCATCCTTTTACCTCCCGCCTGCAAACGCGGGCTCCTTCTCCCAGGGCTCCTTCTCCCAGCAGCGTCTGCAGCAGGGTGTTTTCCAGAGGAGAGAAGCAGTGTTCCAGAACTGTCCTTTCCTGCTTTCAGTTAGATTTGAAGGTGTGGGTGACTTTCCTCCTACGGGAGATGTTGCAAGATGAGGTCAAATTAAAGTTCTCTCAGAGTTTCAAAATCTTTCCACACACTGGTCCTTGTCTGGCTGCTCCTTCGAGAGGAAATCTGAGCCAAGAGGAGCCTGCTGGGTGCCCTGTGCTCAGCAGGGAGTGCAGGCCTGGACAGACCTGGGAATGCCCAGCTCTGCAGCTTCTCACGAGGGGCAGTGGAGGGGCAGCTCTGATCTCTGCTCTCTGTGACCAGGGACAGGACCCAAGGGAGTGGCTGGAGCTGTGATAGGGGAGGTTTAGGTTGGATTTTAGGAAAAGCTTCTTCCCCCAGAGGGTGCTGGGCACTGCCCAGGCTCCCCAGGGAATGGGCACGGCCCCGAGGCTGCCAGAGCTCCAGGGGCGTTTGGGCAGCGCTGCCAGGGATGCCCAGGGTGGGGTTGTTGGGGGGTCTGTGCAGGGCCAGGGGCTGGACTGATGATCCCTGTGGTCCCTTCCAATTTAGGATAATCTGTAATTCTGTGAAATATTCCCTGACCAGCCTTCCAGAAATAATCTAGAGGGGGATGCAGGAGGCCAGGCAGCCAGTGGAGCAGGGCTCTGCAGGGTAGGGGCTGGTTCCTCATTAAATGTGTCTCCCGGGAGACTGAGGCGTTTGAAACCAACGGGAGGCTGATGAAAAGGGGCACCCAGGCAGCTGTGCTGTTGTGAAGTGTACATTATGGTTTGTAGCCTTAGACTCTGTGTTAGCAGTTACCAAATCCAAATATAAAAAACCTTAAAATATCAGAGCTGTATTGGAAAATCCAAAAGTCAGGAAGCAAAACCAGTGAATTTACAGGTACCTTAACTCTGCATCTTCACATTTCATGGCTTGCTGTTGGGTGTAACAAAACACCGTGTGTTCCTTCTAGAAGTCAGTTCTGCAGCAGAGGGGGAATGAGCAGAGCTTATCGGATGGAGCCTTTCCCTCCTTGTAGCCAACTCAGCTAAGAAGTTAATTGTATTTGTGATTCCTTTTGCTAAAAATGGCCTGGTGCTGGAGCCTGTCCCACTGTGCCTCCCCACCCGAGGGCAAAGCCATGTCTTTTTCCTACTCCAGCAATTATTTTGTTCCTTGCTTTATATCTGTGTAATGGTACCCAGTAATTTACGAGCTGAGTGCAAACCTTTGCAGCCTGGGATCAGATTAGAAGACGCTGACAAGTGATGTTACAAGATGGGGCAAGTGCTTGCCCGTGTGCCTCTGGTTTTCATGCACTTTTTTAGCCTTTGTCCTCAAGATTGAAGTCTTTGGGGCAAGAGGGTCCTTGAGGGTTGCGGCTGCTTCTGCAGGGCCTTGTGCTGTGTGGAACTGAAAAGCCTCACACTCGGCTCCTCCTCCTCGCTCGGAGTTCGGGAGGGAGTGGATGGGTGCCTGCATCCCAGGGACTCTGACAGACCTCAGAGCTTTTGGATAAGGCTGATCTCATTGGGTCACAGAGCTGTAAAACATGACGCCAAAGGTACCACATTATCAGACTTCTTTAAAAAAGTATAATTTAGCTATTAAGCAAGGCAGAAATGCAGGTCTCCATCTCAGTTCTCGGTGGAGATGCACAGGAGAGATGCAGGAGCCTCCGGGCACAATCCACTTCTAAAACAAGGCAAAGGATGCAATCAATTATTTAGCTGAGTACGGAGGCAGACGGGCACGGCCTGGCAGTTCTGGCTGTCTGCTCAGCCACCTTGAGGAGACCTTGGGGCCCTGGCAGCGGGGACGCGCTCCCGC
>VZTA01025015.1:461026-486088 GCA_013398855.1 Mohoua ochrocephala | reverse complement strand
GAGGCTGTGTCCCCACGAGGCTCTGTCCCCACGAGGCTCTGTCCCCACAAGGCTCTGTCCCCGCAGACACGTGCGCAACGGGGCGGTGATCGCGCGCTGCAGCCAGCCCGAGATCAGCTGGTGGGGCTGGCGGAACGCCGACGACGAGTACCTGGTGACATCCATTGCCAAAGCCTGTGCCTTGAACCCCGGAGCGAGGGCGGCGGGCCCCACGCCGCACGCCGGCAGCAGCGATGGCAGCGAGCCCTGCGACGCCGACTTCGGTGAGACGGCTCCCGCAAGACCTCCTAAGGGGGGTTCCTCGGTGCTCCCGCTGCCGCAGGGTGGCTGCCAGGGCTGTCCCAGGGCTGTCCCAGGGCAGGATTTTACCCCGGCGGCCAGCTGGGGAACCTGGGCCCTGTCGTGCCCTGGCTGTGGTGGGTGGGTGGCCCTCTGGGCTCACTCACGGTGGCACTGAGGTGGTGGGAGGGAGGGAGGGAGGGAGGTGCCGGGAGCTCAGTCCCCGTGTGTCCCTGCAGACTCGTCCCTGACGGCGTGTTCGGGCGTGGAGAACGCGGGAACCCCTCAGAAGCTGCTGATCCTCGATGCCAGGTCCTACACGGCAGCCGTGGCCAACAGGGCCAAGGGAGGCGGCTGCGAATGCGAAGGTACCGAGGGCCAAGAACATCCCAGAGCATCCTCCCCTTGGGCCTGGCAGTGGGTCCTGGGACACAGCTGGGGGTCGGGTCAGCATTTCGGGACTTGGTCTGTGGGAGGATGTTCCCACACAGGGATCTGGATGGGCTGGATCAGCAGGCCAAGGCCCGTTGGCTGAGGTTCAGTAAGGCCAAGTGCTGGGTCCTGCTCTTGGTTGGACCACTCCAGGCTGGGGCAGAGTGGCCAGAAAGCTGCCCAGTGGAAAAGGACCTGGGGGTGCTGGTTGGCAGCAGCTGAACATGGTCCTGGGTGTGCCCAGGTGAGCAAGAGGTCAATGACAGCTGAGCTGTACCAGCAATAGTGTGGTCACAGGGCAGTGACCATCCCCCTTATCTGGCCACTGCAGAGGCACCTCCAGTCCTGGGGTCAGCTTTGTGCCCCTCAGGATGAGAAGAGAATGGTGCTGGGAAGGGGCTGGAGCCCCAGGAGCAGCTGAGGGAGCTGGGAAAGGGGCTCAGCCTGGAGAAAAGGAGGCTCAGGGGGGCCCTTGTGGCTCTGCACAAGTCCCTGACAGGAGGGGGCAGCCGGGGGGGGTCGGGCTCTGCTCCCAGGGAACAGGGACAGGAGGAGAGGGAACGGCCTCAGGCTGGGCCAGGGCAGGCTCAGGGTGGATATTGGGGAAATTCCTTCCTGGAAAGGGCTGTCCAGCCCTGGCACAGCTGCCCAGGGCAGTGTTAGTCCCCATCCCTGGAGGGGTTTAACAGCCCTGTGGCTGTGGCACTTGGGGACATGGGGCAGTGGTGGCCTTGGCAGTGCTGGGAAATGGTTGGGCTCAATGACCTTGGAGGTTTTTCCCAACCTGAGTGACTCCATGAACACCAGGAGTGGTGTGGAGGCGGTTGCTGCAGTAGCAGCAGAGTTGCATTCGATGACCCTTGTGGGTCCCTTCCAGCTCCGAATGTTCTGTAGCTCCTGTAGCTTTCTCTGAACGTTCCTGTCTCTCGTGTCAGAGTATTACCCCAACTGTGAAGTCGTGTTCATGGGCATGGCCAACATCCACTCCATCCGGAACAGCTTCCAGTATCTGCGTGCTGTCTGCAGTCAGGTGCCAGACCCCAGCAAGTAAGTGACCTTCTCTAGCTGAGTTTGATGCCAAACCTGTGACCTGGGGAGGTTTCACGCCATTTTCCTTTTTTTATCCCAGGTTTCTACCTGCGAAAGTGGAGGGATAGGAAAGTGCTCGCAGTGCTTGAATGCTTGCAGTGCTTGATCAATTTTGATCCATTGATCCAGAAGGGATTGTGGCACTGTCTCAGTGTCACTTGGTTGTGTGTGTCCTCTGGGGGTTTCTAAAATGTGGCTGTATTTGAGAAAAATTAGATTCAGGGTTGGATTCTCGGCCCTTCTTTCCGGGCTGCCTGGCTCCTCTGGGACATGTTTGGAAAAGACTGATTTTCACTGAGGACTCCAAGAAAATGGAAGTTAAAATGTATCTTCTTTTTCTTCAGTGGAGAGCTAAGCTACCATTTTCTTGCCTTTTTCCCCCCTTCCAGCTGGCTTTCAGCCCTGGAGAGCACCAAGTGGCTGCAGCACCTGTCTGTCATGCTGAAGGCAGCAGTGCTGGTCTCCAGTGCCGTGGACAGAGAAGGGCGTCCAGTGCTGGTTCACTGCTCCGACGGCTGGGACAGGACCCCACAGATTGTGGCACTGGCAAAGATTCTCCTGGACCCTTACTACAGGACCATGGAGGTAGGAGTGCGCTCTGCAGCAATTCATGTCTGTTCAAAGGCAGCTTTTGTCTCGGAATCCCCGTGGAAAGGAGCAGGATTGCGTTTGGGGATAAGTTTAGTGGTGTTTCCGAGCTGCTGTGGTGGGTGTTGAGTTGTCCCTGTTCTCTTCCTGCCTGGTTTGGGTAAACAGTTCCTCACTCCTCTGCCCAGCCTGGGGAAGTGTTGTGGGAAATCCCACCTTGTGCTCAAAGCTCAGCTGCTTCCCTACTCTGAAGTCTCCGAGCTGGTTGTTGCATAGACAAAACAACTGTTAGTTTGTGTCTGGAAACCTCCAACACTGGCGAGCTTTGCTCCCAAACCAGGCACCGCTGTCCTCAGCAAAGTCTCTGCAGTTGTTTTTTTGTTTTATTCACAGGGCTTCCAGGTGCTCGTTGAATCGGACTGGCTGGATTTTGGTCACAAGTTTGGGGATCGCTGTGGGCACCAGGAAAAGGTGGAAGATCAGAACGAGCAGTGCCCAGTTTTTCTCCAGTGGTTGGATGCTGTTCATCAGCTTCTGAAGCAATTTCCCTGCCTCTTCGAATTTAACGAAGCTTTTCTGGTAAGAAATACATGTGCAAATATGCCTTCATGCCAGATGTGAGCAGAGACAGAGGGAAGGTCGTGATGTTTTACAGTATCAGAGTTGAAAGAAAAGAGGTCTGCAGAACCTGGGAGATTGTGATGTGATCACAGAATCCCAGAATGGTTTGGGTTGGAAAGGAACTTAAAACCCATCTCGTTCCATCCATCCCCTGCCATGGGCAGGGACACCTTCCACTACCCCAGACTGCTCCGTCCAGCCTGGCCTTGGGCTGTCCCAACACTTCCAGGGATCCAGGGGCAGCCACAGCTTCTCTGCCCAACCTGTGCCAGGGCCTCACCACCCTCACAGGGAACAATTTCTCCCTAACATCTCATCTAAATCTGCTTTCCTTTAGTTTAAAACTGTTGTCTCATGAAGGGGTGGTGAAGGGTTTATATACTCTGGTTTCTCTGAATCCCTTCTCCAGTCCCTTTCCAGCCCAAGGAATTCAGATGCCAGCAGCAGCACTGGTTTGATTTGCCTACCTCAGAGCTGTATGGGTCTGAAACATTAGAAAAAAAAAATAAAATAGGAAAAAAAAATTTGATCTCTGTCTTGCCAGAAAATGCAGGAGAGGGTTCTAGAGGGTCATTTGGTTCTAGAGGGATGGGTTTGGTATCAGTTGTGTTGCTTTCCCTTCAATGTAAGTGATCCCTGTCCTGCCCAGTGTGGAAGCAGTGAGGTCACCCAGGGCAGGCAGTGCATGAGCCATCCCAGAGGAGGGGGGACGTGTCCCCTGGAGGCAGGAGCCCCCTTTTCCCCATGGCTCTGAGAGTTGCTCCCCTTCCTTGCCACAGGTGAAGCTGGTGCAGCACACGTACTCCTGCCTCTACGGGACCTTCCTGGGGAACAGCCCCTGCGAGCGGGAGATGCACAACATCTACAAGCGCACGTGCTCCGTGTGGTCCCTGCTGCGGGCTGGCAACAAGAACTTCCACAACCTGCTCTATATGCCCGGATCCGAGCAGGTCAGTAGAGCTCCTGGCCCAGCTTCCCAGGCTTTGCCCCTGGCAGGCACGGGGAGGGGCCGGAGGGGTTTCCCTGGCGTTCGGCTCTGACGCGGGCGGTGTCGCAGGTGCTGCATCCCGTGTGCCACGTGCGCGCCCTGCACCTCTGGACAGCCGTGTACCTCCCGGCCTCCTCGCCACATCCTCTGGGACAGGAGGACATGGACATCTACATGCCCCCTGGATCTCAGAGCCAGGACTTCAGTGGCAGGTGTTTGGACAGGTAGGAGCTTAGAGCTTCAGGCTCAGGGTGTTGCCTACCCACAGATCTTCCTGCCCTTCCTGTAGTTTCTTGTAGTTTCCCTGTTGTTCTCATCTTCCTTGTGGGAGCAAGGGCTCCGTAGCAGAGTCCCAGCCACTTGGAGAAGGAGTTGAGGTCCTTGCTGCACCTCAAAGGCAGGAGGCCACACTGTGGTGTTGTGCGTTTCAGCTCCTGCAGCTGCACTGCCCCTCTCCACCCACCCCCAGAGCTGTAATGGGGAATATTTCCCTGCCCTCATCTCAGTTTTGACTGAAACCAGGGAAGTTTCAGGGGGTTCATTGTGAGATTTGCTTTGCTTTTGGGTTCTAGATTACCAAAGACAAGATCTATGGATGACCTGCTCTCAGCCTGTGACTCCAGCAGCCCTCTGACCCGCACATCCAGTGACCCCAACCTGAACAACCACTGTCAGGAGGTGTGGGTGGGCTTGGAAGCCCGGCACGCCAGCCCCGAGGGGGCTGAAGGTGCTGCAGTGGCCACAGGAGAGGCACGGCCCACGGAGGAGAAGGAGGAGAACTCTCCCCAGCAAGGCAGCAGCCGTGCTGAGCACGAAGGGCCGAGCAGGCAGCCGGGCAGCCGGGCTGCTGTGCCAGCCAGCAGTGTCCCTGTGGAGGCAGAAAAGGGAAATGGAACACACACGGAGGAACTGGATGGCACAGGTCCAGCTCCAAACCCTTCCGGACAGGAAAACGGTGACAAGGTTTCCACCAGCTCTGGAAAGCATTTGGAAACCTGTCCCCAGGAACCTTTGAAGGCTGCTGGCATGGTGTCCAATGCAGGAGGCTGCCCCAAGAGAATCACCACCCGCCAAGACATTCCCAGCCAGGAGTCCCTGGCACCAGGCACCCCTTCTCAGGACATCCCAGGCCTTGCCCCGGGCATCCCATGCCCGGATGCAGACAAAGGCAGAGGTGATGCCGGCCGGAGCGTCCCCTTCGAGGAGCCTGGCCGGCCGGGGAGGGTCCTGCTGGAGCAATGGCGCAAGCCCATTTCCCAGAGCCAAAGCAGCGAGTTCTCCTTCCTGGGGTCCAATTGGGACAGTTTTCAAGGCATGGTGACATCGCTCCCCAGTGGGGAGCCCGCACCCAGACACCTCCTCTCCTATGGCTGCTGCAGCAAGAGGCTGAGCAGCAAACCCCTGCGGGCCCCGGGCCTGTGCCTCAGTGGCCCGTGGTCCGGCAGGGAAGGTGGGAAGCCCTCGGCCTGCGCTGGCCACGCGGGCACACATTTTGGGAAGCCCAGCCGTTTGTGGCTGCCCTGCCACCTGAAACAAGCCTCCGGTTCCAAGCACATGCCGCCAAAATGTCCTTCTCCCGTGCCTCCTCTCTACCTGGACGACGACGGGCTCCCCTTCCCCACGGACGTGATCCAGCACCGGCTGCGGCAGATCGAGGCCAGCTACAAGCAGGAGGTGGAGCAGCTGCGCCGGCAGGTGCGGGAGCTGCAGCTGCGCCTGGACATTCGCCACTTCTGCGCCCCTCCGGCCGAGCCCCCCATGGACTACGAGGATGACTTCGTGAGTACAGGCCGCCCGCACCCCGCGCCGTCCCTGCGCCCCCTCACGCCTCCCTCTCCCACCCACAGCTCTCCATCCCTTTGGGAGGGGGTGGGAAACATTGTTCCTCTGTTTCCTCAGCCGTGCCCCCGTCCTGGCCATGTCCTCATCACCCAGAGGTGTCTCTGCTGCTTGAGGACCGAACTCCTACACGCTCTTGGATGCTTTGCCCCGTGTCTGGGGGCTCGGGAGCCACCCGGCTGCCCCTCACCAGCACAGAGTGTGCAGAGCAGGGAGTGCCCTGGAGCACGTGCCCAGCAGCAGAGGGGATTGGTGACCTGGTCTTGTTTTGCAGACGTGTCTGAAGGAATCGGACGGCAGCGACACAGAGGATTTCTGCTCTGACCACAGCGAGGACTGCTTGTCGGAAGCAAGCTGGGAGCCTGTGGATAAGAAGGAGACTGAGGTGCGTGTACCATCGTGGAGCTGGGATGCAGTGGGAGGGAATGTTTTTTGCAGCTGACCTGGGTGGGCACAGCAGCAGAGTGGTCTGGAAGTGAGGCAGTGAGCAGCCTCCCGTATCCTTGACACATCCTCTGCTGCTGCTGGCTCGGGTGGGGTGGGCTCACTGTGAGGTGTGGCCCAAAGCGACCCCAGCCTGCCCAGAGCTGTCGCTGGGGGTGACAGACGGGAGCTGACTGGTGTCTGCCCTAGGTCACGCGGTGGGTCCCAGACCACATGGCCTCACACTGCTTCAACTGCGACTGCGAGTTCTGGCTGGCCAAACGGAGGCACCACTGCAGGTAAAAATGTCAGCGCTCTGGGCCCCTCCTCTCCTCAGCCTCCTGTCACAAAATGCCCCTTTGCCAGGTCTGTTCCCTCCAGCTCCCAGAAGGTTTTAGGTCTTTCCACTACATGCCAGGCCCCTTCAGTTCCCTGCAGAGTTCCATTCTACATTGTTCTTGTTTCCATTTTTCCAAGGCCTTTGATCCCTCTCCTGGACAGCAGTGAGTCCCTGTCGGCACCAGCAGTTTGCTCGTGCTGCAGACCACAGTATAGGAAACACATTTACAGTCCTCAGTCGGGCTGGTGCTTTGCCCTGACCTGGACCCTTTGTGCTTGCTGAAGTTCTGCTGTGGCGGTCCCAGCTCTCTTCTCACTGGTTTTCTTGCTCCTTGACAGGAACTGTGGGAATGTGTTCTGTGCTAGCTGCTGCCATCTGAAGCTGCCCATCCCTGATCAACAGTTGTACGACCCTGTCCTCGTTTGTAACTCCTGTTACGACCATATCCAAGTGTCTCGTGCCAGGGAGCTCATGAGCCAACATATGAAGAAACCCATCGCCACAGCTTCCAGCTGAATGCCAGACAAGGGACCTGTCTAAGCCCAGCCTTTTCTCTCGTGGGTTTGAAGGGTGACTCTGCCTCCAGGGTAACTGTGAAGGCCTTTGGTGCAACACTTGAACACCAAGCTCGAATGCACTGTCTGCAGCAGCCTCGCTGCCGGGCTGGAGCAGAGGAGCTCAGATCAGAGAGTTCGCTGTGTCGCCACCCGGGAGCCGGTGGGCCCGTGTGTTGTAGCCCTGATGATCTAGGGCTGAGAGAGGATCACAGCCTCTTCCTTTTGTGGGCTGGAAAGCAACGTTTTCACAGCTCTTGCCTGTGCAAAGTCCCCCCAAAGCAATAGAAAGGCATGTTTAGAACCACCTCCCCCTCCAAAGGCAGGCTGCTGTATGAGACGGAAGAGGGCCAGCTCCCGATGGTCCCACGGGCGTTGGAAGGGCCTCAGCCTGGAGCAGATCTGTAGATTCTCTTTCCATGAGTGTGATTTGCGATCAGCTTGGTGAACAAGACTCATTAGCCATCACTAATTGATTTTCTCTCGGGCTCTGAAGAGAAATTCATTCCAGCTGAAAAGGGCCGAGCAGATCGTGCCCGTTTTCAGGCTCCGCTGGGATCGGTGTCGCACTGGACTTTGTCCCTGCCCCCAGCACCACGGGGAGATGGGAGATTGGCTTTTCACTTCTGCTCTGCCCGTCTGCTTTGTCTGCGGTCGTGTCACAGCCTGGTGCTAACACAGGAATGGCACCCTGATCCTCTCCTGGCATGGAAACAGAACTCGTGTTCCTGTGTTGCTCCTCCTCCCCTTTTCTGCCCTCAGCTCTCCACTTCCTACTGCTCTTTATCCTGAAAACTTGATACCTTGAGGGTATAGGCCATAATGTGTTGTTTTACCTCCTGGAATGTGCTGTCTGGTGTATGTGAGGGTTTCAGTCCAAATGCTGCTATATATTTCTGTGCACTTAATGTAACCCGAAGAAGGGAGAATGAAGCATCGATACCAAAACGGGGGTGGGGAAGGACACTGGCTGACGTAGACACTACGGTCTGTGCTTTTCACTTTAGGATGTACAGCCAAGCTGCAGTGATAACCATGACGTGTGGCATCTGTTCAATGGTGGAAACAATCTCTCTGACTTGCCCCAGTGCTACCTGAAATGCCTCTTGAATTTGACTTCTTTTTTTGTCTCCTGTGCAGCGGTCAAAGTTCAGAGTTGCCAACTTGTAATTGCCTCTCTGCTTCTCCTTTAAACTAGAGAGCAGGAATCCCAACTCATCCTAAGGACAAAGAACTGGGTTTAGAGAGAAAGAAAGGTTTATAGAGCGGGCTTCAGTGGGCTTGTAATCCCTAGATCCCTCCGGGAGCATCCATCCTGCCTGCTCCGTCAGGCGTCTGCGGATACTAGTGAGGAAGAAGAGTTCGAAAGCGGGGCGTTTCTTTGCAGAAATGTAGGTTTTCTTTCCAGTCTGTTCCGCACCTCAGAAGATGAGGTGCTGAGACTCGGAATGTGGCAGGGAGGACGTGTGAAGACATTGGTCTGCTAACAAGGCAAAGGACTCGGCACTGTTGCGATCTCCCAGATCTTGTGGTAATGGTTTGTCATCTCCGCCGGAAGGAGTGAAATAAGGACCCTTTCCTGCACTTTGACTTGTCAGCCTCTGGTTTTGTAAATCCTGATGCGTGAGTGAAGCTCATCCTCTGAAGACCCTGTACTTACTTAGACTCTGCTTCTTTTCCATACTGGGAACAACCAACACGGCTCTGGGAAGAGAAGGCACCTTGCTTCGGATTCTCCCCTGCCTTGTACCTTGCAGTCATTGCCGGACATGGAAGAGCGACCGTTGGCCTGCCAGAAGAAACTGGATTTGCTCCTGTTTTGCACGTGTTGGAATGACTGCAAGTGATGAGGAAGCCAGAAACCAGGTACTGCTGGCCCTCCCATTCAGGCCATTAGTCCAAACTGCTTTTAGCTCTTGTGAGTTTCAGCGTCACAATGTGCTGGCCAAAAACTCTCCAATCAGTTCGATGGCATTGTGACAAACAAAATGTGCTGTACAACTCAATACAGTCGAAATAAAATCTCTATATTAGTGCTGCTGGGTTTGGCCCCTGCTTTCCTCCGTGGGGAGTTATTCTGCTTGTCCAGGGGGCTTCAGGCTGCTGTTACTCACTACCTTTTCCCTTGATTAAGGTGTGCTAGAGATTTAATGTCCCTTCTCACAATCAGAATCACAGGTAGGGCACAGAACACCTCTTCCCTCTTCCAAACAAACCTGCAGGATGTCCTTCCCAGGGTAACCAGGGCCTTCCAGCCTCTCTCCTGTAATGACTCAAGGAGAAGTTGTTTTCTTTTTAAGGAAGAATTGTTAGGCAGGATTCCCTGCTGTGAGGAAAGGCTGAGAGAGTTGGGATTGTTCACCTGGAGAGGAGAAGGCTCCAGGGAGAGCTCAGAGCCCCTGCCAGGGCCTAAAGGGGCTCCAGGAGAGCTGGAGAGGGACTGGAGACAAGGATGGGAGGACAGGACACAGGGAATGGCTTCCCACTGCCAGAGGGCAGGGATGGATGGGATATTGGGAAGGAATTGTTCCCTGGGAGGGTGGGGAGGCCCTGGCACAGGGTGCCCAGAGCAGCTGTGGCTGCCCCTGGATCCCTGGCAGTGTCCAAGGCCAGGCTGGATGGGGCTGGGAGCAGCCTGGGAGGGTGGGAGGTGTCCCTGCCATGGCAGGAGTGGGGCTGAATGAACTTCAAGGTCCTTCCAACCAAACCATTCTCTGTTTCTGTGATCCCCTCACTCCTCAGTGATGTTTTCCTAGCACCTGTTCCAGGCAGGTGTGTGGGTGGTTCCTCTGTGCAGGATGGTGGGTGGGACTGTTGTGCTTTGTCAGCTGGATGGTGCTGCAGGTCAGCTACAGTTTGTGATGGAGCCAGAGAGAATCTCCTGGAAAGCCTGTCCTCGATTCAAAGGTCCAGGGATCTTGAAATTGAGCAGATCCCTGGTTACTACTCCCACAGTTTGGCTCAGGTGCTCCTGTTAGACAGGTGATATCTAAAGGGCTTGTATTAGAAATGTGGGGAACAGGACAGTGTCACACTGAAACATGAACCATCGTTCCTCACACAGTCACACGAGGTCCGCTCGGGAGGCTGTTTCTGCAGGAGATTGTAAAACTGAGACAAAGAAGGTATTTAAATGAGATTCTTTTTAGAAACCAGATAAATCAGTGAAATTATAGCCCTGGCAACATTTGAATACAGATTTGTGATATGAAGTGGAATTGGTACTACCCGACTGACATGAGAATTATGAAGAGTTTAGAGGGGTAGCCTCTATGGAATGTGCAGTCACTGCCCCAGCGAGGCGAGGGCTCGGCTTTGAGGAATTCCCTCAGGCAGCTGCGGACCCTCAGAGGGAATCCCTGACTGCTGACCTGAGGATAAGACTCCACCGAGCCTCGGCAGGGCTCCAGCCCAGTCCAGTTTGATCCGTGGTCAAACGGTCACATTAACCGACCTGCTGCCCACCACAGGCGTGACAGGCTGGTCACACTGGGACTGCCCGTGGCAGGACACTGGCTGGAGGGGCTGGTCCCAGCTGTGGTGGGTGCTCTGCCACAGCAACACTGCTCAACGTTAGTCATGAACAGCATTTTTACAAGAAAAGACCATTTATTATTAATTTCCATCTTTAGCAGTTCCAATGTCATCTGGAGAGGCGGAGGAAGGCTGACTGCTGGGACACGGGTGTGACCTGTTGGCTTCTGATCCCCAGCAGGGAAAGCACCACAGCAGAATTCCCCCATGCACAGTTAAAAGATTAATAATTATTCATAAATAATACTTATTAAATAACAAGCTGCTGGGACACTCGTAGCCAGTGTCACGTCAGCCTGGCCACCCCAGCGAGGGGCACTGAACGCTCCTGGTTATTAAGCACAGAGGGAGGTGTTATCACTAAAGGAACATAAAGCCATCGTTGCCAACACGTTCAGCCTGAGGTAATTGATATCTGCCGAAATGGGTCTGAATCCAGCACAAACAGGGACATCAAAGCCTTCCCCATCCATGCACCAACTGCCAGGAATTCATGGTGAATTAACAACCGAGGCTGCGTGTGATGTGCCACGCTATCTCAGCAGCCACTGAACAAAATAAACACACATTTCGGTGTAGTGAGGAGCCAGGTCAGGCTGGCGATGGTTGGGTTATCCAGGTGTGTTAATGGATAACGCTAAAACGGCCGGGGATGGGGAGGAAGAAGAGGAAGAGGAAGGTGATGTGTGGCCTTGTGAACCCTGCGAGTGCTGCACAGGAGACGGTTCAAAGTGAGAGACGCAGGCAGGAAGGATTTCCAAGCTTTCTGAGGTGTGTGAGTGTCTGCCCAGTCCGTTTTCAGTGATGGTTCACACATTTCTCTCCCAAAATCTTGGACTTCTGTGAAAGTGAACTTGAGGTGCTGCCATTTGTTCATGGGACCGTGGGTATCTCTGTGTCTCCTAAGCTAAAACAATTGTCCATAGATGAAAGATGCTGTGCACGCAGCCTCCAGTATGTTTAAAATTATCATAATTTGAAATAAAAAAAAGTTGCCCAAAGCAGTGCACAGCTTCAGTCTCACCAAGCTTAGGCTGTTAATGCAGCTTTAGAATCACAGAATAAGGTTGGAAAAACCCTCAGAGATCACCGAGTTCAACCATTCCCCAGCACTGCCAAGGCCAGCACTGCCCCATGTCCCCAAGTGCCACAGCCACAGGGCTGTTAAACCCCTCCAGGGACGGGGACTCCACCCCTGCCCTGGGCAGCTGTGCCAGGGCTGGACAGCCCTTTCCATGGGGAAATTCCTGCTGATGTCCACCCTGAGCCTGCCCTGGCCCAGCCTGAGGCCGTTCCCTCTCCTCCTGTCCCTGTTCCCTGGGAGCAGAGCCCGACCCCCCCCGGCTGCCCCCTCCTGTCAGGGACTTATGCAGAGCCACAAGGGCCCCCCCGAGCCTCCTTTTCTCCAGGCTGAACCCCTTTCCCAGCTCCCTCAGCCGCTCCTCATCGGACTTGAGCTCCCATTTCCTGCCTTTTTACCCCAGACCCTCCCTCAGGGCGTCACCCCCGGACCTCAGCCGGACACGTCCCATGGGAGCGATGTGGCGTGAGGGGGATGGCGGGGCTGGGAGCCACAGGGAGGCTGAGGGGGTTGGAGAGGCTGAGGGGGATGGCGGGATTTGGGGGGGCTGTGAGGGCTGGGGGANTGCCCTCACCTCTTAGTGGGACTGGAGCTTATCCAGAACCTTAACTTCTCTGGCTGCCCCTAAAGGGAGAAATCCACATCCACACAGCAAAGTGACATGGGTTGGAGACCGATTCGTCAGGAAAGTCCCTGCACCAGATTCCTGGCTTTTAAGCCCCATTTTGAGGGAGTGACCTAGAGCTGAGGGGGATGGCGGGGCTGTGAGGGCTGGGGGAGCTGAGGGCAATGGCGGGATTTGGGAGGGCTGAGGGAGGAGGGTGACCTGCCCTGGTGGCTGCTCAGGTCACCCGGTGTAGGGAAGGGGTTCTCCATGAAGGTGGATGTGCTGCCAGCAAGCCTGGAGGTGGCTCCCGGGTCAGTCTGTCCATACCCTACAGCTCCGTGTGCTGCTCCGACACCCTCGCCCTGCCTCCTGCAGCACCATCCGCCTTTAGCACAGGTCAGGGTATCCCGATCTTTATTTTTGGTTACTGTTTCAGAGCAGGAATTGCCATCTGATTCCTGTGGTGGTTCCTGTGGTATATGTGGGACTTCACCTGTAATACCAAGGAAACAAAACTAAGCATTTGAGAAGGCAAAAAAACTCAACACCAAGGTAGGAAGAATTTAAGTTAAAGATTTGATATTAACATTGTTCAGACAAAGATTAGAGACCTCTTCAGTGCAGCCTGCTCTGACCGATGCACTGCAGGGCAGTGGTAAGACACAGCCTTTTGGTTTTTCAGCCTCTGTTTCTATGGGATGCAGTTTTAGGGAGCTTTGGTTCTCAGAGTCTCCGTTTCTAGAAAGAACAAGGCAAACATCAGGTTTCTTATGCAGTCGAGTTCTGACAGGCTGACAATTCCCTGTTCTGATGATTTAGGCATGGCTTTGCTGTAAATGTGAGGTAATTTAAGAGATAAAAGATATTTTTGTTTGCAAAGCATCAGTCTGTTCCAAATGTCTTGCAACATGGAACTCTCTGTTAAACATCCAGGAACAATTCTTGTCAAGCAACTGTGCTTCCTAGCTTGGCATCCTGTGGTGTCTTGTTGATACGTTAAGACTAGACAATCATAATTTCCCTATCCAAAGGTAAAACAGAAACAAAGGCATTCTCAGATGTCTGGTCATTCTCTGTTAATATATGGTAAAAATACTGATTAAAAAAAATATTTACTTTCTGCTCTTCCTGTGCAGGAAACAATCAGTCCTAAATGTTAACTCTTAATAGATTTTCAGGGCCAAGTTGTATTTATTTAGTGATTTTTAATGATTTAATGTGAATTTAATGATTTAATTGCAGAATGATGACTGTAAGTTGTCCATCTTGAGTTAGTTCCCATCATAGAATCATGGAATGGTTTGGGATGGAAGGACCCTTAAAGACCATCCAATTCCACCCCTCCACCACGGGCAGGGACACCTTCCACTAGACCGGGTTGTTCCAAGCCGTGTCCAGCTTGGCCTGTCAGAGGACAGAAAGAGGTAAATGTGAGGCTATTTTTAAAAATTCCTTTAGAGTGAGAATTGGGAACTCCAGGGTGAGAAAGCCTGGCCTGGATGAACCGTTTTGGTGTAAACTATCCTGAAATTTGTACTTGGCATGGGGCACCTCTGCAGAAAAGGCACAAGTGCAAGTGGTATTGCAGGAATTCAGTGAGCACAGGGATCTGGGTGTTGCTGTCAGTGTCTGAACAAAGTCGCCACGGCCTCTAAGAGGAATCAAACTGTCACAGCTTAAGAGCTCATTTAATGACATCATCAGCAAGAGAGGAAACTAAGGGAAAAATAAAGAGAATATCTATGAAATGACAAAAGGGCAAAGTTTGGGATATTTTTGTCTAAACTGAACTAGTTGAGCTGACTGGAAAAAAAAGTTGACTTTGAATTTTTATTCTTGACAAAATGCCTTGTCACAAAGTGCTGTCAAGGTCACCTGGAGGGTTTGGACATTGCCCTTCCCCGAGCTGTCGGGGAGCTGCCAGCGCTGGGGTTCTGTAAAGCCTGGCTTTGTGATTTCCATGGGGTTTGCCAGATTGTCAGGTTTAACACACAGCACTTTGCTTTGGTTCGGTGGCTCCTGCAAACTGGGATTTCCAGCACATTTCTGAACACTGGTGACTTGTCCCTGAGGTTGGAGGGAGACTGAGCACTGGAGAGCTGGGCTGGCACTGCCCTCCTGGCACTGCCCTCCTGGCACTGCGGCAGCACTGTGTGCTCAGGGGACACAGCCTGGTTCTGGGCAGCTGTACTGCAGCAAAGGTGCTCCTTCTCCCCCAAAACTCTGTGGAGCCTCTGCTCCTCCTGCTGCCTTTCACTGCCCGGGAAAAGTCCTCTCCTCAACACGAGAAGGTGCCCCCTGCAGCACTGCAGACTCAGGGCACTTTTATCACCAGGGCAGTTTCTTTCCATGCTTTTACATCACAGCCTCATCCCAGAGGCAGGAAGATTCCCAAACTTTTCCGGATAAAGGAGTTTCCACTCTGGCTGCTTCAGCAGTGGGCTCAGTCCACTGCTGCTTCCGTTCCCCAACCCTGCACATCCTCAGTGCAGGACTCAGGTCCATGAGGTATGAAAAGAATTTCTGCACTTGCTTGTCAAAAAGAGAGTTAAAAGTGATAATTTACATCTATTTCTGCAATGCTCTGTCGTGTATATCTCAAGCGAGAATTGGATAGGAAGCGGAAAGTCTAAACAGAAGAGAAACCTTTAAAGCCAAAAGATTCTCTGTTTGGTGTTCCTGTCCTTCCTCCACATTTCGAGCGCTCCCTGGTGATGTCCAGACAGTCCCTGCTGAGGTTAAAGGGTGAGGAGAAAAACATTTGTCCACAACTAATCACCGTTAGGATAACATTCATATTTTTTTTTTAATTAAGCAAAATTAGGGCAATAAAGAACTGATGACGTGTTGAAAAGTTCTCGGTCTCATGTTTTCCCAAGTTATGTTTTTAAAGGCAAAGATTAGTAAAAAATATTGTGTAGAATAGTTCATTCTGCTCATTTTTTTTTCTTGCCTAACTCCTTCATGTTGTGTTTTTTATGCACTGAAGAGCAGAAAGTACAAAGGTCTTGACTTTTTCCTTTTGTCCAAAATGGTTCTGCTAAAATGTTCAGCCTCACTGAAATGTCTTTATTCTTCAGAAGAGAAGCTGAAGGAAGTTATTAGAAAAAAAATTCTCCCCTGTGAGGGTGGGGAGGCCCTGGCACAGGGTGCCCAGAGCAGCTGTGGCTGCCCCTGGATCCCTGGCAGTGCCCAAGGCCAGGCTGGACGGGGCTGGGAGCAGCCTGGCACAGTGGGAGGTGTCCCTGCCATGGCAGGGGTGGCACTGGATGGGCTTTAAGGTCCCTTCCCACCCAATCCATTCTGGGATTCTGGGATTCCGTGTGTCCCTTAATCTCTCCACTCTCCTTTCTTCTCTACATTGTAACACACAGAATGCTGAAAGCGTCTTTCTTCTTATGTCCGCATAAAAACTTCTTCATCTTAAGGGCACAGCACCAAGATTAGCTTATTCAGAAAGTGACACTTCAAATATGTATTTCCTAAGTGAAGGGACTAAAGAATATATTTTCAATCTCATTCTTGACTCTTTTCATGTCACTGTTGAAGTCCCATTAAATTAATTCAAAGTAGAACTTTGTCAAAAGGTTTCTTTTTATGAGTATTCAAACTTCTTTGTTGACTTCAGCGACAAGAAGATTTCTCTGGGTTTTTCACTGTGAGAGCAGTAAAAGAAAAGATGCCCACCTGGGTCTTTTAGACCATAATTATTTGAAGGATTTAGTTCTGTTTGCTTTCAGCTATCGGCAAAACCTCTGCTAGAGGCAGGGCTGGATCAGAGAAATGCAGTGACGCTTTATTATCAGAGAATAACGAAAAATCAGGCAAAGAGGCTGTGTGAGAAATGGGAGTTATTGGTGCCACCTGACCTTGCAAGTCCAGTCACGCCTTCAAACGCATCGGTGGCCGAGGGCTCTTTCACCCACGATCACCTTCATGGCGAGTGGTAACCCAAGAGCAGCCGTGGTGCTCTGAGGGTACACCCCCGTTACGACAGATAATTGTCTTTGTGTGCAAGGCTTAAAATTCACATGGCCAAAAGGGGATTCCTAAAATAAAAAGCAGCTGAAAACATCTGTTTTAACACAGCATGAAGAGCACCACATTTTCCCTTGAGAAAAGCAGAGTAGCTGCATTAGTAATGCACTTGTAAAACTCGTTGTAGGATTCATCTTGCCGAAGATTCATCTGAATGTGTAATAGTCAGTTGTATGTGCCTGGGCTTGTCGTCCAGATTGCACAGAGAGTCAGTGGAGAGAAACAGGCACCTCCCAGAGCTTGAGTCACTCCCAACTTTCTTAGACGGATGCCTTTGGAAGACAATTAATTTCTTTCTGATGAGCCTATTAGTTCATCAAGTGTGCAGAGAGTCGACAGCTGCCAGAGCTCTGGGGCTGTGGCAGGAAGGCATTAATCCCACCTGGCTGTTGAAGTGCAGAGATTGTCTCTCCCATTTTCCCTTCTTGAAGAGACTTTTCGTCGTTTCAGTGAAGAGAGAATTCATTTTCATCAGTCCTTTGGTTGGTAAAGGAGCAGAGCTTGCAGATTTTGTATCCAGACCCATTCCAAGTGTTCATTGATCGGGCAGGAACAGGCACAGCTGCATTCCCTAATTTCCTGCGCAGCTTTGAGTTCCGGTGACCCCAGATGAGTAACTCCCTCCCCTTGAGCATAACTTTTGGGCCTGACTTTGTAAGTTCACAGTGAAAGGATGATCTTAAGTTGCTTCCTTGGTGTTTCCCGTGCAGCGCGTGCTCGAGTGGGATGGAAGGCGCTGGAGAGCGTCAGTCTCGTGTCCTTTGGTCCAGCTGAGCTGGTGATAACCCCTTTTGATGCCTGTTCCTACCCACAATGCCTAGAAATGATCCAGGCATTGCTTCCATTTCCAACGGATCTTTGGAGAAATGATGTAGCACACGCTGCTTCAGGCTTGGAGCAGATCTGATGCTGATCGTGTTGAATTTGCATTTATTTCATAGAACCATAAAAACATGGAATGGGTTGATTTGGAAGAGACCTTAAAGCTCATCCTGTTCCACCCCCTGCCATGGGCAGGGACACCTTCCACTGTCCCAGGCTGCTCCCAGCCCCAATGTCCAGCCTGGCCTTGGGCACTGCCAGGGATCCAGGGGCAGCCACAGCTGCTCTGGGCACCCTGTGCCAGGGCCTCCCCACCCTCCCAGGGAACAATTCCTGCCCAATATCCCATCTAACCCTGCCCTCTGGCAGTGGGAAGCCATTCCCTGTGTCCTGTCCCTCCAGGCTCTTGTAAACAGTCTCTCTCCATCTTTCTTGTCAGCTCCTTCAGGCACTGGAAGGTCACAATGAGGTCACCCCAAAGCCTTCTCTTCCCCAGGCTGAATAATCCCAATTTTCCCAGCCTTTCCTCATGGCAGAGCTGCTCCATCCCCCTGATCATCCTGGTGCCTCCTCTGGACTTGCTCGAACAGGTCCATGTCCTTCCTGTGCTGGGACCCCAGAGCTGGATTTCTGGGCTTTCTGCCTTCCTGAGCCTGCAGGTAGCCCTGGGACCTGTGAAAAGGCCTCAGTACCAATGTGAGCCCCTCCTGAGCGCAGACCCCACCAGGAAAAGTGCCCGGGGGTCTTGCTCAGCCCCATCATTGGACCACTGGACTGGTGAGAGCTCCCCCCCAAAAGTGCTGGGCTTAGTTCAGTGCTTGGCATGGGGCCATTCCCACCAGGCTGTTTGGATGTGGCAGTTCTGAAATTGAAGAGTAAGAGATTTTCCCAGTATTAACAGCCTCTGTGCCAGAGAATGGAACTGGATACAGTCACTGGTAAAGCTGCAGCCTTTGTGCCTTCAGCTAAAGTGATGATTGATTTGTTCTTTACTGAAACACTGAGAGCCACAAAATGATATTGTCTCAAGAGGAAGATGTCTGTAAGAATGTGGTTTTAGTGTTATCATCCCCCCCAGCTAGATTTCACATGCTTATTTCTATCAAATTAATCCAATTTTTTCCAGTTTTGAGAAAGCAGGATTTAGTGAATGTCTGAATAATTCTCTAATGAACAGATCTCTGCTTTGGAGATAAGAATGCCAGCCTTGGTCAGACCAAACTCCCATCCCAAAGCTCATTGTGTCCTCTGACAGCAATGCCCAAGGAGGAGGCAGGAGCAGAGCGAGCAGGGACCGATGCATTTCCAAAATATTTCCAACAGGGCGTATTTCTTCACTGAGAGTGTGCTCAGGCCTTGGCAGGGGCTGCCCAGGGAGGTTTGGAGTTCCCATCCCTGGAGGTGCCCAAGGGAGGCCTGGACGTGGCACTCAGGGCTCTGGGCTGGGGACAAGGTGGGCATCGGGCACAGCTTGGACTCGATGGTCTGGGAGGGCTTTCCCAATCCAAATGATTCTGTGATTCTGGGTGGGCTGAGGGAATTAATAAACCATAACACAAGTTGTATTTAATAGCCCTTGGTGCATTTAATTTCCATGAATTTGTTTGTCCCAACCAATGCCGACGGTGGCACGTGCGTGACTGTGCCAGGGACTTCTCTGCGTGGCTCCTGTGCCCAGAGCCACCTTCTCCTGTCTCTTTTGAGCCTCCTGCAGTAAATCTCCACTTGACTCTGGTGTGACTGGGTCTCTTTCCATATCCCTCTCACTGCCCATGATTTTCAGCACTTCTGTCTCAGTTCCTTCAGCTGCATTTTCTCTGTAATGGAGGGTCCTGCCCCACTCTCTGTTCCCTCAGGAAAGTGTTCTGTCCACCACCCGTGTGCCCTCCCTGGTATGTTCTTGCTGAGATGCAGAGTCCATCCCGAGTTTCTGTGGGCCCAAGTACATCTCCTTTTTGACCCAAACCAAATTTATTTTAAGGCTGATCTGTCTTGTTTGGAAGAAGGAAGGGGCTGTGGTTTTTTCATAAATTTTTAGTAAATATTGATTTATTCCATAAGATGCCATTCATCCCTGTTTCCTTAGTACTCAAAGGACATCATTGTTCCCTGTCAGCTATTTCATAACAGCCGGTGAGAGAATGGGCTGGAGCTGGTAATTCCTCCTGGGTAGGACTGGATTAACCATATCTTAGACAAAAGAGCTTAGAAACTTCTCTCCAATTAACAGGGCAGGACGAGAGCGTGTGAGCGAAGTCTCCTGGGTCTGTTTGTTGACTCTTGATTCAATCTTGAAGTCTTAGAAATGAATCGCCACCTTCCCCTTTGATATCTCTGCCCTCAGCAAACGCTTCCTTCAGTGGTTTTGGCTTTTTACTTGTAGCTCTTTATAGCATATGATCTGGATTTGATGTCTTACACTTACCTCCTATTCCCTCAGCCCACACTTTTTCCCTTCAGGTCTTTCCTTTTCTTAGAAGATTGGGTTTTTCAGAAGTATCTGTTTGTTTTCCCTTGAAATCATTCCAACAAGCTACAAGAAATTTCTCCTTTGCCATTGCTCTCTCACTTTGTCTTCTCTGGAGCCCTTCAAAGGTATCTTTTGTTGGTTTCTCAGGTTTGCAAACACACTTTGGAGCTGGCAGAGAGATATACAGATACCATTTAGGATTTTTGGCAGTATCCAGAATTGTATTCTGTTCACAGGTCACAGAATGTTCTCAAAGATGCCCAGATTTCATCATAAAGCTGCTCAGAATTAGCTTTTGGGTAATGTGAGTCATTCCCACATCTGCTTCTTTGGAACGATGGCCACCAGCTCTTTGTGTGTTGTTCAGCTCCCAGGTTTGTTGCTGCAAACAGCACAAAAATACAGCAACGTCCTGTCAGAAAGGGCGACAGGCAGAGACATTGAAAATCTTCTGGTTATCGCAGCAACTGTCTCGTGTAACATCCCATGGAAGTGCCAGGCATTGCAAGGTAATTATCCGAGCTGTTTGCCATCTCAAGTTATACTTGTTACACTTACTGATTATCAACATTGGACTCAATTTGATTTCATCAAGGATTTCTCTCTCGCTCAGAACAATTGCAGATTATAAAGACTGTCTGTCCTGCAAACAATGCCTTTGCTTTTAAATTATCTCTGTGTACCACCAAGTAATACCTGCAGAAAACTGCCTCATCTACAAAGTTGATTTTTAGAATAAAATCAGCGTTTAATTTCACTGTGAAATTCACATTCCTATGTGAATCTACTTTCTGTGGCTCGCTGCGATGATAAAGTCAAGCAAATCAACATGCTGATAGTAAACCACTAAAGACTGTGGTTATGGAGTTTCTACATGTGTGTAGATCAATTTCCCAATGTATACTTTTAACACTTATTAGAATATATATAAAATAAATACAATAGACATACAATAAATACAATATATATCATCTATTAGAATAAATGTTTTTGAAGACAAAGAAATCAGTCTTCAAATCACTTGGGAGGTAAGAATACATTTCTGGAATTTATTTTACTGTGTGATTCTTGAAATGTTTAATCAAAGTAAGCCATAGCACTGCAAACTGAGCACAAATCCTGGGAGTCTGGTAGCTGTGTTTGGATCCTCGAGCCCCAGCACGGGGTTGTTCAGCCCCCAACGCTCCCACTGGCTGTGCTGGTTCTGCAGCTTCCCCTGCACGGCAGCAGCACCTTCCAGGGCAGTGCAGGGAGCAGGGGAGAGCGGGGGAGACTGCAGGAGAGAACTGGAGGCTTAGGGACTTCTGGAATGAAGGCTGTAAATTTGAAAATGGATCTGCTTGAGAAAGTGAAAGCATTGTGGGTTACAAATATCTATTTCAAAGAAGCCCTGAACATGAAACGAGTAGTTCTGTAATTCAAGTGAGGTTCCAGGGCAGCAGCATAGTGGGTGTCCTCATCAGTGCAGTGGTTTGTTCTTCAAAAGTTTTTTGCTTGACTTCACCAGAATTTATCTTAGTTAACGAGTCTATGTTTATCTTTGAAGAATGTCCTTGCCTGGACAAAAAGAGATTCTTTAATATTATGAAAAGACTGGGAAATAGCTCCACTTTTTTTCCCAGACAGCTTTTTGCAGACCTGAGTTTCACTTGATGAATGAGAAAAACTACGGTGACTTTTGGGATCGGCCCCACCTCCAAGGTGCCTTATTAAAGAGAACTACAGGACTTACTCTAAATGCTTTATATCGTTCCAGTGGAAAGTGCTCCTTACTTGGAGGGCCTGGCTTATCAGATATCAAAAGATCTGAAGTAAAAATGCAAGGGCTTCCTTTTCTACTGCAGCATAATGCATATCCTTTTTTCCCCCCTCACAAAGGACAAGCAAAGCAAGTTATGCTTATGTGTGTTGAAAAAGGCTTGACCTACCCAAGCTTGATCATCCAGTTTCCTGCCTTGCAAATATCAACCTTTGTCTTTTATTCATGATTTTTTAAAAAAAATATAAGCTTATTCAAGTTTATCCAACCATATCCAACTTGGCCAGGTGATGCCTAGGATAACGTGTTGGTGTAAGGATGGGAATGGCCCACAGCCAGTCAGGCCACTGAGATTCCAATATTTATTTTTCACCCAGTCTACCTTTGTCCTCTCACTTTCATCATGAGCTTTTTTTTCATCCAGGACTTAAGGATCAGTCAGAGTGATGGGAGTCACAATCACAAAACTTATCTCAGAATGGATGTTTGGGACAGAAAATGATTCCAAAGCTTTTGGTTTCGTCACGTCAGTCCCTGAAAAGGGCTGGTTGGCAGTGAAATTCCCATCTTCCCTTTCACCACTTTGGCTAAATTTGACCATTTTTCCTCTTGAGCTCAAGTGACCAGCAAACCATCGGTCTTTTGAGTCCTGACTTCTCCATCTTCAATCCCTTTTCATTGTTTCACTACTGCCCCAGTCCCATCCTTGTCTGTCCTAGCTAGAGAAACTAAAAGGATTTAAATTGCACTGTGGGCACTTTTTCCAGTTGGAAATGCGAATGGGATCCTATACTGTGACCTGTGTTAGAGGTTCAAGCTGAGGTCCCTGAGAAGAGGCAGAAGAAGTTCCAGTGTGGATGGGTTTATTGGTTTGGTTTTGGCAGGATGAGCTCATCCACCCCTGGACAGTTGAATTGGGAACCAGGATCTTACCTAAAATCCCGGCTGCTTCAGAAAATAATCAACCAGTGGAGCAAAAGTGAAACACCTTGTTCATGGTTTAAAAAATACAACTGAAAAAAAAAAATTAAATGAAAGGAACAATGTTTAAACCCAGATCATAAAAATATAAAGGTGGCTTGCCTTTAATGGAAAGGCTTTGCTTAACTTCACCCCTGAACTTCTCCAATTCCAGCTTTTCTCTTCCCCTCCTGTTCCCCACCCCCCACAGGTGATGGCTGGCTGCAGGCTGGCACATCTACAGTAGGGCTTGATTCCATACATCCAGAGGAAGGGATCTCACCTCCTTCAGGGTATTTCCTTCAGGGCCTCTGGTGCTGCTGCTGTTGAGAGACCAAGTCCTTCACCAAGCATCTGATCTGATATGACTTTCCTAGTAGGTGATCCTGGGGCTTCCTGTTTTCATTAATTCATCTATGGAATTAGCTTTTTATTAACCATTACCTCAGCCAGAAAGTCTGAGGATAATCAGGCACTAAGGACTAATCCTTCATACCTAGATCTCTTCCAAAATAAACCTGTATTTTCAGTATACCTGAGTTTCTCTTCAACATATGTGTATGACTCATCTTTGCCAAAAGAAATTACCTTTCCAGTGTCCTTTAACTCTGATTTATCTCCAGAGGAAGGAGCAGGACAGACACTGGTTGTTAAAATGGGATTCATGGTTTCACTTGGGTAGGACTTGCTGGTTTTGAAACTTCTCCTTGTCTTCTTTCTGCTTTGAAGGCTGTTTGATCTCTATGAATTCTACTAAGAAAAAAGGCCATTGGAGGTGACTGTGCCCTGTCAGCTTGCGATCACAGGGAAACATTTCAGCAGCATTCAGACCTACTCTGTAATGGCAAAAGCATCCCATAGATGTGGACAAACCCTTGAAGAGGAAGAAAATGTTATTGGCAGGTGAGTTCATGGCAATGAAGTGGAAGCTTTCTTAAGTTCTATTAATCTTCTATAGAAGAGTATTGTGAGATTTGCCACTGAAGGCAAAGACTTTCATTGAAAATTTAGATAAATGACCAGATTGTTTCTGGTAAACAGACATTACGTTTCTGTTTTCTGTGGAAAATATAATTTCATAACATTTGATCGCTATAAAGCATCCTCACTGGTTTATTCTACGTGGTGCCTGACAAGTTGTAACTGCACTTTGTGTCCCTGTGCCTGCTCTTCTTGTGCTCGATGTCCAAAGTGCCCTGTGCAGGGGGGCCGTGCTGGGTGTCCCTGGCATGGCACCAATCCGAAGTGCCCTGTGCAGGGGGGCCGTGCTGGGTGTCCCTGGCATGGCACCAAACGCAGGCTCCAGGAGAGGGCTCATCCCTGTGCCGGTGCCGGAGCTGGCGGGATCTCCCTCAGCAGCCCCTCACTGTGTGCACTGCTGGCCAGCCCCAGACACTGTCAGCTCTGACAGCTCCTGAGCTGCAGCTTTAGAAGTACCTCACAGGATCGTGGAATGGTGTGAGCTGGAAGGGACCTTAAAGCCCATCCAGTGCCACCCCTGCCATGGCAGGGACTCCTTCCACTGTCCCAGGCTGCTCCCAGCCCCAATGTCCAGCCTGGCCTTGGACACTGCCAGGGATCCAGGGGCAGCCACAGCTGCTCTGGGCACCCTGCGCCAGGGCCTCCCCACCCTCCCAGGGAACAATTCCTTCCCAATATCCCATCCAGCCCTGCCCTCTGGCAGTGGGAAGCCGTTCCCCCTTGTCCTGTCTCTCCATTCCTTGTCAATATTCTCGCTCCATCTTTCCTGTTGGCTCCTTCAGATACAACAGATTTTCTCTGTTGCTGAAGGCATGTGGAGTTTGGGGCCCAAATTTCCTTGCTGGGAACTTAAGGATCAGGTGTGTGAGCCCCCCGTTTTGGGGGGAGATGGTTTGGTTTTGAGGCCCCATGACTTGGGTAACTGGCGAGAAGGCTGATGGTGGTCCTGGACATGAGCTGGTTCAATGACTGGAGCTTATTCTGTGTTGAAGAGCAATTCAGGGACTATCAGCCCTTTTGTGTGACAGATTCTCTCTTTTTTTTAGAACTACCCTTTCTCCAACTCTTCTCCTCTTCCCAAACTGCCCTGGAGTATTCAGTTACTATATTCACCCAGGCCTTTTGGAATATTGTTATACGACATTGTCAAATAATACATATGTAATTCTGTTAATATGATACACATATTTGTTGTACATATATATATGTGTGTATATATTTAACACTGAGTGGCAGCAGACTCGCAGAATCACAGAATTAGTAAGATTGGAAGGAACTACACTGGTTTCATCTGGTGGGACTTATGAGTGGGACACCTCTGGTGCCACCTCCCTGCTCAGGCAGGGCCATCCCAGAGCACGGGGCACAGGATTGTGCCCAGAGGGCTCTGGAATATCCCCGCTGAGGGAGACTCCAGCCCCTCCCTGGGCAGCCTGTGCAGGGCCGGGCACTGCCCAGGGCAGAAGTTCTGCCTCCTGTGCAGGGGGAATTGCTGGGCTCAGTCCCTGCCCGTTCCTCTGGGGCCACTGCTGGGCCCCCGCAGCAGAGCCCGGGCCCTGCTCGGAGCCCTCCCTGCAGCCACTGACAGGGGATATTCCAGAGCCCTCTGGGCACAATCCTGTGCCCCGTGCTCTGGGATGGCCCTGCCTGAGCAGGG